>JAPYZJ010003097.1:0-17658 GCA_030522765.1 Ophioninae sp. B BG-2022a | reverse complement strand
TTTTTTTCAAACCCAAAAAAATAAAAAAAAAATCTAAAAAAAAAAAAAACAAAAACCCATGTAAGACGAAACGAATCTGAAAAAACTAGAGCCCGAAAAACACAGAGCGAACGAAAAAAAAAAAATAAAAACCCAAACAAACCCAAACGTCTTCTATTTTGTAGTCCAACTTCCGCCAATTGCTTCCTCTCTCTCTCTCCTTACTTTTCATTTCTCATTTTTTTTCTATCCGTTCATTTACATTTTGGTCACACCCTCTCGCGAAAGTATTTCGATTTTCCTTTTCCTTCCATGAATAACAATGTACTGCGCACGATCGGTACACACATCGTATTTCCGTAGCCCCGTAGACACGATAGGTGCATCGTCACTTCCAAAAAAAAAAGAAAATCCGATCAAAAACGTATACACCAAAAATTCGAAAAAACCAAACCCAAAAAAACGAGAAAAAAAAACCTGAACATTACCACATTTTTATTTATTTTCTGATATCTACAATTAAAATGAAAATTCTTACGAAAACAGTCCCTCCCTTTTTCCCCGACCCTTCCCTTCCCTTTCGGAAATTCGACGTTTATTTTTCCTTT
This sequence comes from Ophioninae sp. B BG-2022a, assembly GCA_030522765.1. Classification (NCBI taxonomy): domain Eukaryota; kingdom Metazoa; phylum Arthropoda; class Insecta; order Hymenoptera; family Ichneumonidae; species Ophioninae sp. B BG-2022a. The sequence continues at coordinate 17,071 of JAPYZJ010003097.1, read as the reverse complement.
TTTTTTCGTTCTCTTGGCAAATTCGGGCGAAATTTCCGTATTTCTCGGTCCCTCTCGTCCGAAGCGTTTACGGGAATGAACACGCGAGGGTAAATTCTCAACCGGAAGCACGAGTGCGCGAGGCCGAAGGGCGATGGGCGAGAAGAAGAAGTAGCCCCGAGGCCGTCGCTCGTTAAACTCGTCGTGTGTCCTGAAGAGCAGAATCCACGCGTCGCGCGGCCGATTGCACACACAGCCTTCACCTTTTACACTCGAGCCTTTGGGATGATGCGCCGACCAGACGTGAATTTCGCGAAGGAGAGAGAGAGAGAGAGAGAGAACGACAGAGAGGGTGAGGAAAGGGCGGGGAGAGGATTCAAAGGGGGCAAAGATTCGACGTCCCAAATATATATATATGTATAAATATATCCGTCCCTATATATCCGTATCGAAATCTTAGGGCCAAAAGGCCCTTTCCCAGCATCGCACAGTACCTTTAAACGTGCAACGATGTGCCCTTTTGGACCGCGATACAACGATCCGTGTTCACGACCTGAGGGAGGGAAGGATGCTGCGTGGAAATCTCTCTCTTTCTCTCTCTCTGTCACCGAATGGTAGGGGTCGTGGTTGGGAGAGCTGCGCGCGTTGGTCATGATCCTGGCATGCCCTCGGATTCAGAATTGTACTTACTAATAATAACAATGCTATATGGATAATAATAATAATAATAACAATAATGGGTTTGTTTAGGTTATACGATTCCAATCATTTATAATAGTTATATATTGTACGTACTAATGAAAATAGTCATAACGATCGTAACGAGATAACAGTAATAATAACGTCCATGGTAATTGTTATTATTGTTACTATTTTATGGTTTTCATGTTGAAGGTAGTAATACGTTATTTTGTTATAACAATTGGGTGATAAAATTATCATCAATAATGAAATAAAACGAAAACGAAATCGATAATGGTATTAATAGCAATAATAGTAATAATAATAATAATAATAATAATAATAATAATAACAAGTAAGCGTTCAAAAGATCGACGTTACCAATTCAGAATTGATGAAACACGATGATTAAAAAAGATATTCTAAATAGAAGTTGCATTATTTCGCGTTCGATTGTCTGACACTTACGTCGGGCGTTTAATTTTCAAATTGCATTTTCCTTGATATCTCATTTGTTTTTCGAGTAAACGCAATTTGCTTTGCACCAGCATTGAGCTGAGACTATTCTGAATATTTGGTGAAAAAACGTTTTTTTTTTTTTAGAACGACCAATAATTTTTTTTTCCGAGCCAATGACCGTACGGTCGTGGATAATTTCTCGGTGGGACCATCGTACCCCGATGCTCTCCGCGCCCCACCATGGTCTCTTAACTGGGCTCGCCTCAACCACCCCTTCGTCGAGTAGCACTCTTCTCTCTTTCTCGCTCGCCCTCTCTCCCTCCCTCCCGCTCCCTCTCTCTAGGCCATTCGGTGGCCAAGGGCGCGTGCGCGATCTAGGAAAAGCGCACGAGTTTCGCGGAAGCTGTGACGATTTCGAAGACACTGGATTTCGAGGACTGCAAAATTGGAAAGCGAAAAGTCGATGGAAAAATAGAAATTTTGATTGGAAAATTTTACCTTGTTATCGAAATCCCGGAAACGAAGAAATGCAGACGATTTTTTTGTAGATGGAAATACGTGATTTCGTGTTTAGGTTTGTTTGGGTTCGGTTAGGTTTCAATCTTATGAAGATATATGTGTTTGGGTCTTGTTTGGGTTTGTTTGGGTTTTCGTTTTCTCCGGACATTTGAGTTTTCATTCGTTCAAGATATTTTGGTTTTTTGGTTTTACAAACTTGAATGAGGCTTGTTCGGGTTTCACTTATTACGACTTGGGGTCGTTAATTTCTAACTTTTGGTAATTCGTGGATGAAAAGCGGACGGGATTTACGATCCGCGACTGAAAGAAAAACCTCTTATCCACTTTCTCTGACCGTTGTGTTGTGTACTACGTACACGTTTTACTACAAGATTTTACGAGGGGCTGCGTGGGAAAGGGAGAGAGAGAGAAAGTCCCTCCAGTCATCCGAGACACGGGAGAATCCAGAGTCAGCCGTTGAGCCCACCCCAAACCCGGTTGAAAACCACCGGGGTGGTTTGCCCCCGGGAATGTTTTTGGCAGTCGTCCATACACGAGTACACAAAGATTGCACGCAGGGAAACGTAATCCCCCGGCTTGGCTCTCTCCACGAAAGCTTTGCTCTCGAGCTTGCGAGAGAAAGGCACGAGATGGCACTTTGGTTCAACCTTCAAGGTCTCGGACTGATCCTAACGCCCTTTTTCTTTTTTTTTTACTTCCTCATGAAGCAAACTAAAGTCCGCTTAAATTTTTGCTTCGAGATTTCAAAAGACTCTTGGTTTCTTTTGAAACTTCGTAAAAACATGTTTATCTTTAATTTGCCAATTAAATTTTATTGGTATTTTTTCGTCTTAACTGTATTTATTAATTATTCAGTTATTTTATTTATATTATTAATAGTAGTTATTCAAAATCGTATCTTAAGAATTTTCATTTTCAAACGAAACTAGGTATATTTTTTTTTACTATTTTTTTTACGTTTGCGGGATTTAGTTATTGATTTATTAGAATTGTATGAAAATGTTTAATAGTATGAATTTAAAAGTGGTACGACTTATTTTTTTTCGTTTATTCAAGACTAGGAGACTCGTTAATTACTTTTCGTATAAGTTTCAGCTTCCACACGTTTTTTACCACAAAGAATTTTCCTTTTTGCCTCTCTCTCTCTCTCTTCATCTCTCGTTCAACATCAATTCCCTCTGGGAACGAGCTCACCTGGGAGCTCCACTCACCCTGGTGTTCTTCGACACGCTATTTTTCCCTCCTCGATTTTCTCATCTCGAGGTATCTCCAGCCGGCGCGGTCCTTCCGTTCCATCCCTTCGTACTGACACGTGAAAACGTGAATCATCCCGAGCGAACGATTACGCACATTTTCTCATTTCTCGTTCCCTCAGCAGCCTCGTTTATTCTCGATCCGGAACGCCCGAGCGACATTTTTCCGCATCGACATTTTATGATTCGAATCGGGACGTATCTCTGAATAAAAATAATAATTGAAAAAAAATGTTTTATTTAAAATAGATTTTTTATAAATGGACATACGAGAAAAAAAATATTTCATTGAAATTCGATATATATTTTTTAGGTTATACTTTTACTTTAGTTACTATTATTATTATTGTTATATAATTCAACAAAAATATCATTTATGAAAAATTAACACAATTATTGATATTATTCGACATTGCAATTTTTTAAAATCGAAATTGAAATACATGGTAACTTGATAGGTCACCCATCACAGTAAAGGTTTTTTACTATGTTCTATAAGACCGTCCCATTCAAAAGCACTTTACATTGCATCATTGAAATAATAGAAAACCAAATATTCGTTTGATTAGAATAGGAAAAATAGTGAACCTTTTCGACACTTTTGTCTGGGTTCCCCCTAGAGCTTTTTTACCCTAATCGGGTTCCACTTAGGTCCTGCTTTTTCCTTTTTCAGCCCCTCTCTCTTCGGTCTTTGCGTCACTAGAGAAAAGGAGGAAAAGTCCCGAGTGCGTATGAGCAAAATGGAAAAGGGGTGCGAAATTCAAACCGAGTCAGAGAGAAAGAGAAAGAGGGTTGAAGGGGGTGGGGGATTGAGGGATAAGTGAGGGAGTGCTCGAAGATCGCACACATTAGGTTTTCCACCATCGACGATTCTCCACCCTCTCTTGGGCGCCACTTTCCACCGTTATCTTCATCCCCTTATCACTGAGAGTTTCCTCGTTTCTCCTTACTTCCCTTCGTTGCTTTTTGTTTCAACATTTTCTCTTTTTCTCTCCTTTTCTCTCTTTCTCTTTCTGTTTCTTTTTCCAATACTATTTTTCTCCCTCCAACGTCCTTTTACCCTCGTCGTTTCTTCTGCCATGAGAATTTTCGATCTTTTCCATCCTCTCGACTCTCCACCACCCCCGTCACCCCTTCTTCCAACTCCCTTTTATTTACGCTCCCATTCTCCGGTTACACGTTCCCGGGATTCTCCTTGCAACGGCTAATGCCGCCTGTACATCCAGGAATTTGCAAATTGCGTTTTGACTTCGCGAACAAGGGTGGCGAGGGGGTTGAAAGGGAGAAGAATTGCGAAGGGGATGAGAGCGGAGGGTTTGAGTATTTTAAGTGGCTGGTTTTAGTGTCTTGTCACTCAGCAGCTCTTCATGTACGTTCTTAGAGAAAAAGAGAGACGAGGGAGGAAAAGGAACAAAAAAGCTAAAGGGATGTTTCGTTCGGGTTCGTTCGTTTTATAGTATTTTTTAAAATTGTCGATAACTTTAATTAATTGTGATTCACGTACTATTTTTGGAAGATTAATATTAGCATAAATTAAAAATTAATTATTTAATACGTAGGTATTTAATTGTTTATTAGACGATATAATTTATTAATATACAAAGGCTGCGAGAGATTTGGTTAGTAATTTATTTGAGAACAGGTAAAAATGATAAATAAAATATTGCACGTGAGGTGTTATGAACAATAAAAATAATCTCAGAAAACAATAATCAGATTTTTCATTTTATTTATTTATTTATTTATTATTTTATTTTGTGCAATTATTTGGGACGAAGGGTTTGCATAAAATGGGGTGGCTTGTTTCACCCTCAAATTCGTTTGCTTCAAACTTTTTTGGAAAAAATTGCAACAAATTGACATATCCTCGCTGTGTATCTTTCTCGATTGTATTTTTTGTTTTTGGCCGATACGATTCTTTTTTTCGGCTCTTTTTCAATGGAGGAATTCAGTCGAGAACAATGAGGGGTTTGATAAAAATAAAAAAAAGACAAATCCCGAGAGCTCTCTGAGCGGAAAGGTCCCCAATTCGAGACATATAGCGAGAGCTGGCGCGGAAATATCGGACAAAAGCTCGACTAACTAAATTCTGACGGGCCGAATTTTGAGCCTGAGAGAAATAGAGAAAAAGAGAAAAATTGGGGGCCGGGGGGGGGTAGATTTCCATTCGAGCTTTCTCGATCATTCGCAACGAGGGAGCTTTTCATACACGTATTCGACTTTTTCCACATATAAAACTACCCCCTGCCACCCCTTGGGCCATGTGTCCTGCGCAAGGGTGGCTACCGCCCTTTAAACTCACACGCGCGTGTGTCTGACTCTTTTTTTTTACCCTCTTTTTACTCGAGCCCGCCTGTTTTTCTCGCCAACCCTCGATCCCAAAACGTGAACGGAATTCCGAAAAAAAACATCCCTGAAAAGTATCGACTTTGCGTACCAGCGAAAAAAAAACACTTTTTCCGCGCTCTGATAATCGATGAAAAGGAGAAAATATCGGCAAGCTGATTTTGAAAAAAATACATCGGGGTTCGTAACGAAAATTTAAGTTTTTTTCTTGCTCCCCTTAAAGTTTAATTTCAATGTTGCGAATTCATTTTATCTTCATGTACGAAAAATTAGAAAAGTTTTCAATTAAAAATTGATAAATGTTGACACAATATTTCTGGTTCGTTACTTATCAAGTCAAAAAGATCGAAAATTAACGTGGACAAGAAAATAAATTTCAGTCAGACGCCATTTTGGGGAAATTTTTTTATTCAATATCTGCGATGTAAAGAGCTTTGTAGATTATACTTGAAGAATCTTTTTGAAATTTTTATTTCGGATAAACTGGTTGGGTGTAATCAGAAGGAGCACGAATGACGTCAGCGAGCGTCACGTCTTTTGTCGGCCCACGATAACGGCGTTTTCAATCAACATACATTAATGAATATTTTTTCCAGCATGCCTGAATATTCGCACTTACGAATACAAAAAAGTTGGACAAAATCAGACGAATACTTTTCGAGATATTAATTCTCAAAAGTCCACTATGTTTTTCATCGTCGACTCGAATATGCTTTGAATATGAAAATGATCGATTTCGAAATTAGTGAGTATTTTTTTTAATAGGGCTAGGGTGGGATTCGAACTAAAGGGATTACCTTGACAGTCAAAAATTCTGATACTTCTGTATTTTGAATTTTTTACGAAACGACAGGGAGGAAATAAATGAGAAATATTTGATATCAATTTTGATTTGTGATCAGTGGATCTGGAGATTACTCTAGCTATTACGCCTGGTGACAAGGGTCGAAGACGACACGCTGAGGGACACAGCAGGTGGAAATTTGCTGAGATTCCTTGAACCGTTTTGTGATAGGAATAGAAGACGTAGGAAAGGGAGGGAGCTAGAGAAAGGGGCAAAGGGAGAAGTTTGATTATAGCCAGTAGTGGACGTGCACTCTTGGACGATTGATCTCCTAAATGGATAATTGATCCCCGTCACGAAAAGGCATCCCCTGGCATTGAGGGATGGTTGACATAGCTTACGGCCATCGTAAAAGAGCTGTGTCCAGTCCCCATCAATTTCTCGTGTTTTCAATTTCAAACCAGATTTGAGTTAGCAAAAAAGAAAACGGGCTGCCTTCCAGTAAAAAGTCTTTTTTTTTACTGGGACCGATCTCTAATATATGTTTTTTTTAATCACCAAAAATCCCTAGTCCCTCAAAACCTCATCCCTCATCGATAAGGTCACCAAAAAAAAAAACGGTATAAATCATTCTCCACGAAACGGCCTCACGTGTACTCCAGGTCGATGCCACGCCCTCATAAAAAAAGTGAAAAAAAAACTAGCCCAAAAGCAGAATCACGTAAACGAAAAAAATTCCAGAACACCCCCACCCTCCACCCCTAAAAAAGAAAAATCACAAACACTCGCAAGAAAAACCTGATTTCTGTCAAAAGTTTTTTCGGCGTTAACTTTTTGCGAATAATTCGAGAATTCGAGGGGCCGGATGTACGGAGCAACCCTCTCCGCGTTTCCACCCCTTCCCATCCCGTACACGTGTGGTGTGTACGTGTGAATGAAAAAAAAAATCGAGAGAGGCGGAAAAGGAGAGCGTAGGAAAAAAGAGGATCGACAAAACGAAAAAAGGGAGTTGGAACGAAACAAAAAAAAACAAAAAAAAAAAGAAAAACAAAAAGAGGAGTAAGACGCGTGCGGGGGTGAGTTTTGTTTGATACGAGAGACAGAATCGAGAGGGTTGAAATCGAGAGAGAGATCTAGTGAGAGAGGAAGAGAAAACGATGAGAACGATTCTCTCGTCAGGTCGCTAGGCAACACTCCGCCGACCCTGGAATCCCCAGCTTGTAGGACCAGCACCCACACAAACCCAAACCCAAACATATACACGAAAAGGATCAAGGACCAACCTCCACAGAGCCACCCCCGACACAGATAGTAAAAAAGAAACGTAGAGTCGAAGCCAATGTGTAACGTCGAATCCGAGGACATCTGAGGCTGGTATTTCGAGGACAGTCTTCTCTCCTCCACCGATCGTTGATTCCGGTGACAGGTGCGTCCTTGAAATGACCTTCGCACGAGAAAGCCTGTATTTATCGAAGGGCATTTTTGGAGCCATTGGGCTTTTGGAGGACTCAACTCTGGGGACGCAACCCTCCAAGATTGTCCTCGAAATAACCGTTCTCTCAATTACAAAAGATATAGGAAACTGGGGGGGGAGGCTGAAACCAGGAGATGGTCCAGAGGGTTGAAACTGGCTGGAGAGATGCACCCTCTCCAATGCCAGGACTATCACCCGGTCCCGGCCAACTAGCGTTATTGCATTTCGATTTTAGGCTCTCTCTCTCTCTCTCTCTCTCTCTCTCTCTCTCTCTCTCTCTCTCTCATCTCACGCTTCCTACCACCACGCTCTACGTACGCCAAATCACACAGGCAAATATGGACAGACTGGACCCGATCAATCGACGATTTCTCGTGAGCATTTGCCCAGAGAGGGGGTGGGGGTAGATATATATATATATATATCGACGATTCGCAAATAAAATAATGTTTTTCTTCCACTTTCGTCGCATCGATCTCGCCAGTCTTATCTTCCATTTTTTTTTGCACTTATGCGCAACCTCAATAGGGTCGATACTGTATCTCGATTTTATTATTAATTAAACAACGATATTATTACATATTTATATTGTACAATAATTCACTAAACGTGTTATAAAAATGTATTTGAATGTATAATTCATTGGACATTGACGTGAAAAAAAAATGTATTATTGAGTAACAATTATTTTTATTATTGTGAAGGTTTTTTATAATTTAATAAATAAATTAAAATATTTGTATTCGATCATGGAAATAATAATCGATATTATTATTATGTAGGGAAGGTATTATAAATGAATTTCTATTTATTATTAATTTATTAAGCAATTATACCGGTTAATGCATATTAATAAATAATTAAATAAAAATATTACTATTCAATAATAATTATCCTTTTTATTATTATTATTGAGCAGTAATTTGAAAAAATTATTATAAATACATCTCAATGTATTAAGAATTAATTATTCAATTTCCAATTGATATTTAATTATCCAATATTTAAATAAAAAGTATCGTTAAAAAATTGGACAAATATTAAATTTTAGTAATTATAGATAAAAACGGAAACGTTTTTTTTTGCAACGATCTCTGTAAATGCTCAGCTGATTGGGGACACTCCGGTCCCTCGATTCGGAGTCCTAGCAGCGAAGGGTTTCCTCCCTTAAGGATGAACCCCACTAGGGGGCGCGCGCAACTCGGGTTCGGTGGCCGGGAGGACGACGTCCCAGACAGCTCGACGCCTTAAATCCTCGTCTACAGATACGCGGATACTCAACCTATATTATTATTATAATAACAATAATAATTCATGAAGAAGCTGAGTCACGTTCAACCTCCCCCGCCCATTTACGAATAATTCCACTCTCGAGGAACTTCGAACGTGAATTTCGAGATTTCGAATCAAAATTTTCGTCTCGTTTGGCAGATTGGAGAAAAACGAAGATAATTAAGGGCGGGGGTAGGGGGAAGGGATAAAGGAATAAGGGTTGATAAATTGTGATTATTTTGTGAATAAGGGTAAATTTGTGGGAAAGTGAAGGAGTTTCTGATTATTCGTGTAAATATCTCGAATCCAGGATCCAAAAGGACCAAAAAGTTAAAGGGCGCACAGAGGGTTGAAAAAGGGCTACAAAGTACAATTTTAGATTTATATTTTTAAGCAAAAGGGTGTATAACCTCTTTTCTTCAAACCGGAAGTCGTTGCGTCTCCGTACCAGTTTTCGTAGCGAGCGCCATTTTTAATTCGAATCTTTTTATTTTTATTCGCTTTTATTTTTATTTTTTTTGGGGTCGTGGAGTCTGGAAAGCGAAGAAATTAATTAGCGACGACGCTCATTGGACCCTTCGCCTACCAAGGGTCCAATGGGCGGGAGTAGGAGGGACGAAATGGACTCCCACGAAAAATATAAAAATGAAAGAGGAGGGACGAGAGTGAGATAGAGTGAGGGACAGAGGGCGATGAGGAAGATGAATGGAGTTGAGGGAAAAAAAACTCTTCCTTTTCACGAGGCCAAGGACCACTCTAGATTCACGGAGGGCATTTTGCCTGCCAGTTATAACGCGATGATCCTCCTCGTTACAAAGCCCTCGTATATTTATTTTTTTGTTTATTTATTCGTCATTTATTTACTGTTTCATTAATCTTTATTATTTATTCATTTATTTTTTCATTTATCTGTTTATTTATTTTTTCATTAATTTTATTTATTTATATATTCATTTAATTCATTTATTTATTTACTTATACATTCACTTCATTTTTTCGTTTTATTATATTTATCTACTTTATTACAATAAATTATTTTTTACACGATTTCTTTAATTTTGTTATCAATGATATTTCACTATTACTTTTTTTTAAAGAATATTAATTGTCATACAAGAAAGTTTAATTATTTAATTACTACAAAATTATTTACCATAATTTCAATCGTATTGTATTGTTGATTATATTAGTTAATAATAATAAAACAACAAAATATTCTTTTACCCGAGTACATTCGTGCACATCTGCATAAAAAAGGCGAAAAAGAGGGATGAAGAGAAAGAAGGAGGAAAGGACGAGTCGCGTCCTGAGGACACCCTCGGACCCTCATTTTTTGTCCTCTCTTGGTCTCGGTTCGTGTTGGGGAAGTTTTCTCGTGTGTGCGTGGTATCGCTGTTGGAGCGCGATAACCATGCGGGAAAAGGACAGAATAATCGGTATACACAGAACTCCCCTATAGGGGGTTCGTGGCCGGAGTTCTCGGTGGTTGTGCAGATCGATGGAGCAGTGACGTCACGGGGTGGCGAGGGATGCTGCGTCTCCATGGTGACCGCCAACGGGCCCGGCACTTTCGTGGGCTTGCCCAGGGGCTGAGGGATGAAATTTTATTAAATTTCCCCGCTGCTTTTCCTTCCACCCCCTTTCACCCCCTACTACCCCAGAACTACCCCTATTCGATTTTATATTTTTTTTCGTTTTTTGCACGTTTCTTCGTGCTCCGCGCGGATGCCAGGCTGGGTTTCTCTCCTCTCGAGGCTTCTCTTTTTTTATTTCAATTCTTCGGGGAAAAACTACCCCCTAGCAAGGGGGAGGACTCTCCGAGTCCTTCCGGAGGAAATTAATACCGCGAATTTTCTTTTTCAAGGGATAAAAAACGAGGGGGTTGGATGAGGGATGTACGGGTATGAAAATAGTCGCAAGAAAATATTCTTCCCTTATCGAGATATCTTGTATCGAGTTTTTCGCGAAATAGGGGATGAACGGAGAAAAAAATGTAAATAAAAAAAAAAGCATCGACGAGGACGACGATGGTTAATTTCTTACATCGTGTCGAGGATCTATTTGCGGCTTTTCCGCTTTCGAAGAAACTGGGGAGGAAAATGGGGAAACGAGGAATCGGGGGTGGATACTGCCTCGAGGAGACAAATCACCAAGATTTTTCCCTCGAGACGATCCTCCGATGAAACGCTCGACCTGAAAGGAATCAGGATGAGGAAAATTCGAGATTGCACTGTCTTGAAATTGATGACTATTGGCTTTGATAAACAATTTTTTTGTGTACGTGAAAACCTATATGTATTTTTGATCGGGGTAGACCATTTAGTGGAAAGTGATTTTTAAATGCTTTTTTTTGGTGATTTTATTGATAAGGGATGAGGTTTTGAGGGATTAGGGATTTTTTGGGGACTAGGGATTTTTTAGTGACTGGTAAAAAATTGTTGAATAAATATTTCATATATAGACGAGAAACGTGGATATTTTTGATCGAGGAATCGATTAATTAAGGGGTTATTCTGGTATCGTGACGGTTTCGTATTATCGAGAATTTAACACGTCTCTCGCGTTACGGTAAATAAAATAATGTAAATCGCAAAATGTAAAACCCAAACAAACCCAAACAGAAAATCCCATCAACATTTCCATTTTTCGTAAGAATAATTTATGTAAATCATAAAATGTAAAACCCAAACAAAAAATCGTTACAAAATTGTCTTTTTTCGCAAAAAAAAAAAAAATTAATGTAAATCGCATCGAGAGAGAGCTGATCCCGGGGTTTCCCTGCGAGACACTCGTCTCCCGGGTTTTCTCGCGATCGGTCGGGGCTGCACCCTGACAACGGGGGATGAAGAGAGCCCTGCGGTTCTCGCGGCCGAACAAAGGGCCGGTAGCCTCGTCGATGAGATTACTCTCTCTCTCTCTCCCTCTCTTTTTCGAGCCCCTCGAGGTCCGCCAGATATCGCTGCACTCGCACCACCGCCGCCCAAAATCATCAATTAAACTTTCCGATGCTCGAATTGCCACGATTCGGGGTCTCCCTCGGGTGCCTGTGGAGGGGGGGGGGGTTAGGGCAGATTTCAACCCCCTGTGTCTCAGCCTCGCAGTCTCACGATCGCAGCCACCCCGAACCAACCCCCTGCCTCCCCCCTCCCCTTCCACCCTGCCCAGAGCTTGCCAACTTTAAGGGCTCGAAACGCCCAAATTTGGCCTTTCGATCGCGCAACTCGTGGCCTTTTTCGTCATCCGGGGTCAATGCCAATTCTGCCAAAAGTAAAAGCCTTTTCGCGCGGGTCCAAAGTCATTTTACGATTTACGAAAAACATATTAAATTGAATAAATATTAAATTGTAAAATTTATTTTATAGGATATGATAAACAAAAATATGTTAAGCGAAAGTATTTTTCGTCTTGTACTGTTTTGACAAAAAATACATTTGTTTATTAGGTATTTTTTTGAAATGATTGATATTTTAATGATTGTAATGAATAATTTATTTTATCTTTTTTATTTGGGATTTTATCGACGAAAATGATTTTATTTTCCGTTGTGTAATAAATAAAGATAAGCAAACTTTTTGGATTTTAGAAAAATAGGTAGAACGAATTGAACATACTTTTCTTTCCATGTTCATTTTTATAAAAATAAAATGCAATATATCCCTTCTATTAATGTTTTCTTTAAATACAATTTATCACTTTTTTTGAAGGGCCTTTTTGGAAATCCAATATCCCAATATCTTAAAAATTAAATACAATATTTTAAAGGTCGTTGTTTTCTGTTAACAAAAAAACAAACAGGCCCTTTAAGGGTGCTTTGAAAAAAAAAATCTTCGAGACATTTAGAGAAACCCAAACCAACAAACCCAAACAAAAAAGCGAGGTTCTTTAAGGGTGCTTTAAAAAAAATCTTCGAAAAACTTGAAGTAACCGAAACAAACCCAAACAAAAAATCAAGGCAGTTTAAGGGTGCTTTGAAAAAAAAAAATCTTCGAGACATTTGGATGAAACAGTGGTCTCGGAACGACCCATATTATTCTATAAAATGTGTGGGATGATACTAGACAGGCTGACTGCGGTGTTCGGCGCATGACCCTCGCCCTCGTCCACACAGACTTCCACACAGAAAAATACTCAATTTATGTATGCACCCTATCCGACGAGATGAGTATTGAGAGAGTACTCTCCCTCTCTCTTTTCCTAGAACAAAGAGCGGAACGATATCGAGTCCAGTAGCAATTTATGCACCTCGGCGTTTGTTACGTTACGGAGAGTACACAGAGAATACGTAAAGGGCGAGAAAGAGGAAGACAATTTTTAGTTAGGACGCAAACGTTGGTGGAACGTAGCTGTCGATAATCGCAGCTCTCGCTTTACAAAAAGTTCCAAGCTGTTGTGTAAAATCTTTTGTTCAGATTTTCCAACCCCCCCCCCCCCTCCCCTCCCAACTCCCACAACCCTTAATCCCGATGTCCTTGCACCAATATTTTCACATCGGGAAACACAAGCGTTAAAACGTCGACGAATTGAACGTATTGGAATTCCGATAGGATGGTACGAAAGATTAAGAGAGAGAGGGAGAGGGTTTTGACAAAATTATTTTGAATAAATGACAATGAAATTAAAAATATCACAAAAATAGCAGAAAACACAATTGTAATGAAAAATAAGCCAAAAATAATTTTTTAATAGGCAGAGATTTTTTTTTACAATCAAATAGAGTTTGTTTGGATTCATTTTAAATAGGGAATTACGTTTCTTTGTCTGCACTCGATTCGAGTCTGTTTGGGTTTGTTTGGGTTCATCTTAAAAAATGAATTGTTTGGGTTCATCGTAAAAAATGAATTGTTTGGGTTCATTTAAAAAAATGAATTGTTTGGGTGCATCTTAAGAAATTAATTGTTTAGGTTCATCTTAAAAAATGAATTGTTTGGGTGCATCTTAAGAAATTAATTGTTTGGGTTCATCTTAAAAAATGAATTGTTTAGGTTCATCTTCATCGGGGAATGATGTTTCTTTTTCTACACCCAATTAAAGTTTGTTTGGGTTCATTTTCAACGAGGAAACAGGTTCTTTTTTTCTAAAACCAATTAAAGTTTGTTTGGGTTTGTTTGGGTTCATCTTCAAAACTGAATTCTTTGGTTTCATCTTCATCGAGGAATTACATTTATTTTTCAACAACCAATTAGAGTGTGTTTGGGTTTGTTTGGGTTAATTAAAAAAAATGAATACAGACGTTTCTTTTGGGTGACCGATTCATTCACAAAAGGTAGGTGCGGCGAGAGTAACCAGGATGCCGTGGAACTGGGGAAAATGGCGGAAAATGTAATGGCTGACGTGGTTGTACGTACGAAGAGAGAGAAGGTTGGGGAGGCTGCGCTTCCGATCTCTCCCAATGCCAGAGAGGGAGAGAAAAAGACAGAGAGAGAGAGAGAAAGAGAGAAAGGGAGGATGAGGTAAAAGGGATCGATGCTTCGAGGCAGCCGCGTTGGTGAATGTCACGAGTGAGGGCTTTCTATTACATTTTCCGTTGAGGTGGCAGGCTGTAACGGGCGCAGGGGTGACTCCGCACACTGTTAACGGAAAGTACACCCCTGGACCACCAATAAACGTATAGAACGTTCCTAGGTGTGATTTTAGTGAAAAAAGGGCTGGAAAAAATTTATTTGGCCCTTTTTATTTGGCCCTTTGTATCCTGGTGGGCCCTTTTAAGGGTTAAGGGCGAAGGGCGAGGGAGAGGAGGAAGAGGGATAGGGTTACGTACGGGGCGAATAATTTTTACGTGCGGAGGACGAAGGGATGGAATAAAGGGTGAAAAGGGTGGAGGAAAATGTACAAGAGGAACCTTTGGAATTCTCTTTGCATCCCCTTTTACTGTTTATCCTGTCTTCGTTTTCATCTCTTCCTCTTATTTTTCTCTGTATCCACTTGTTTCTTTAATCTTCACCCTTTAGGGATTTTTTTCTCATTTTGTTATTTTTGTACCTTTTTATTTTATTTTTTTTCGTTAATTTACTCATCGTTATTATTACTCAATTGATCTCTTTCCACCCTTCCACTATTTTTTTATGATTCTGTTCTTCCGGTCTTTTCTGTATTAATTTTTGTTCTTCTCTTATATTTCCTCCCTTTTCCTCTACTTCTCATTTTCCCTCTTCTTTTCTTCCTCCCATTTTTTCTTTCTTCATTTTTTGCTCTTTTTTAAAAATAATTTTCTTCCTTCTTTCTGCCCTTCTATAATTTTCTTCCCCTTACTCTTCTATTTTTCCTCTTCCTCTTTCCTTCTAAATTCTTCGTTCCCTTCTTTCCTTTACTGTGCTCTTTCCCTCCCAAATTATTTTTCCTCCCTTATCTTTTCCTTTTGGTTTCTTATTTTTCCTATTCCTTTTTCCACCCCCACCCCTCTTGTTCTCATTTTTTTCTTCTCCAGCCTTTTCGCCCCTTTTTTTCGTCTTCCCTCTTTTTCTTCCTTTCTCACTTCAGAGGTTGGCCTCCCCCCCCCTCCCGAGCGATTTCATCCCCCTCGGCTATATCGTCGTACAGGTTGGGTTTAGGGGGTGTGTTTGGTCCGGGAGCTCTAGGCGCTGATGCTGTATTGATCCGCTCTGGGAGCCACGAGCTCGACTGGTGCACCCTCCCGGTCCCTCTCCACGGATCTCTCGCGTCACCCGCGCCCTCGGTCCATGCAGGGAGGGTTGCCAAGGCAACTGGCTCATTCTCCCGTTGTACTCCATCAAGCCTCCTCCCCTTTCCTCCAATACTGAAGCCCCGGACCCTTTCCACCTCCTCGTCATTTCCCTTTTTCAAACCAACCCCTATTTCGCCACCCTAATCTCTCCCTCCCCCTTAACCCTCAGCTCTCGGTCCCTCCGGTCTCTCGAAAGCTCCGAACGTTCCCCGTCCCTCTTTCGCGGAAACGAGAAAAGCGTGCACAACCCCTAAACGAAAATGCCACCCCTTGGCCAAAACCACCCCCTTCGGTTTTCTTTTTTCTCTTTGCTTTCAACCTACCATGTTTTTCTTTCCTTTTGCTTTTCATATTTTGGTTCTTCCTCGATATTCCAAGTCGCGTGTGGACATTTTCCTGAGTGCATCTGGATATACTCGATGTCATGAATTTCATCCCCTTTTCATCCCCCTCTTTTTCTTCTATCTCACTCGTTCGTTTGCCTCTCTTTTTTTAACACTCTACGGTCCCTTATCGACGTCGTCACTTCCGGTTTTTCATTTATACTTGAAATCTCGAATTCGTACTAATTTTCAGCTTGTTTGGGTTCGTTTGGGTTAGGTATTGAAAAGAGTATATATTTATATATTTTAATTTCATACACTCGTTTTATATGGTTTCGTCGATAAAGCTTAAATAAAATATCGATGTTTCCAGCGATAAGGGATGAACGAATTTTCACTTCCGGTTTCTTTGAATAATGTTAATACGGCGGCCGGATCGAGAAATGAAACGTTGTTTATCATCGCGTCGACTCGATGATAAACAACGGAACCCCCTTGCTGCACCAATTATTTATGCTCAAGCATTTCTACCCCCCCATCCCATCCCTCACCCTCGGGATTTTCAGACTCACGAATAACCCCCTAACGTACATTTCTCTCCCCCGAAATGTCCCGGGGGCTGCTGCGCCTCCTCTGTCAATTTATTTGATCACGAAAAGCAAACTCCTCGATGTACACTCATAGTCGCTGCCTCCCAAGAGCATTTCGATATTTTACTGTTTGAGAAACGATCCGAGCGAACTAGAAATCCACGAGATATTTTTGCATGGTCATCGAGTTCGATGTTTAAAAGGAAAAAACAAAAAAATTAGGGGAAGGGATCATGATGGGGGAGGTTTTTTTAAATTTTCATTTTTAATGGAAAATTTTTTTTATAGGATTTTTTTTGGATTCCGAAATAGTTTTGAGGGTTTTTCAATTGAACATTTTCAGCTGATTACGAATATCATGGAGTTTTCGTCGAAACCACTGCACAAAGCCAAAAAATCGTGTTTTTAGAAGTTTTTTACGTTTTTTTTAGGGGAATTTTGGGTTTTGGGGGAAAATAATGGTAGATTCGTGCTCAGGAGATAAAATTACATCGAAATGGACTAATTAAAAAAATATTAAAAATCCAAAATTTTTTTGGATTTTTGGGGAAAAAAAGTTTTTTTACTCAATCATCGATAACTTTTTTTTCTTTAGGATGTGGCAATCCAGTCTGTGCTCAATCTCTTCGTTATGATTTTCTCTTCAAAATGCTTTTTTAATCGTTAAAATCCGATGATTTTTCGATTTTTGGCAGAATTTCAAAGTTGG
>JAPYZJ010003096.1:0-17662 GCA_030522765.1 Ophioninae sp. B BG-2022a | reverse complement strand
TTATATTATATTATATTATATTATATTATATTATATTATATTATATTATATTATATTATATTATATTATATTATATTATATTATATTATATTATATATTATGAGTACGTAAATATTGATTGGGTTTATTATTTTTAGCTTATACTATTTTTAGGTTATAAAATTATTGACTTTGATTTGAACTGTATTGGTGTGCTGAACAAGACTGGCAGCTGGAAACTCTTGACTGTTCCAAATCGAAGAGACAAAGCTCGGAAAGATTGGCTCTCTGTTTATCAGCAATCGATACAATAATAACCATTGGAAAGGTCTGCATCGGTCATTTCGATCGTTTCAACGGGATTTCAAGAGAAACTCCCTCCGATCTCCCGTAACTCTCGTTGCGGTCGCGATACAAAGGGGAGTCCGAGAGATATCGAGAATTCCCTCTTGAGGTCAGCAGACTAGCAATAATATCCGCGGGCAGCGCTGAGTGCTCTGGATTTCTCTGTACCATCTTTCTTGGTTGCTTTATTCTCCTCCCCCACCCCTCTCCATATTTCGTTCTCTTACGGTTTCCGCGTATGATCTTGGGCCCCCATTACGGAATATAAATCACACATACCCCACACGAACTCTCGGATCGTTCCTCTTCCTCAAAGTGAGTTCACCAACCGAGAAGCTTGGTGAATCTCTTTCTCGTGTGCAGTATACCAGACCAGCTACGATGTCATTGGGACGCTCATTGGAAGGTCACTGGGTCGAGATCAAATTCGAAAAATACTTATCTCTAATGGAGACAAGACTTCAGTCCCATTGCTGACCCAAACAAACCCAAATAAAACCAAACTTGCTAAAAAGTCATTGGGACGTGCGTTGGAAAGTCACTGGGTCGAGATCAAATTCGAAAAATACTTATTTCTAATGGAGACAAGACTTCAGTCCAATTGCTGACCCAAACAAACCCAAACAGAGTCAATTACTTAGCTATGAAATTTAATCATAAAATTGGACTTCGAAATATTGACGAACGATGGCGACTGCTATTCGAGGAAAACCCCATAGGATATCGTGAAAAAAAAAATCGTGCGTCGCAAAGATGAAACTTTTGGCGTCAGCTGTGGGGAGGCAGGACCTACTCCTGAGTTGTTCGGGTTGCATACGTCCGGCGCACACCCCAATGCAACGCGTCATCCATTCTCATCGCGTTTTCTTCTCCTTCCGGTTAACTCGTAACGAGCGAAAAAAAATTTTTTTTTTTTTTCAAAACAAAACCCAACAACCAAACGCAAGAAAAGCACAACCCCGAAGAGAGCAAAAAATGTTTACGATCCGGGTCCGAGGAATTACGTCACGCCGGATGGAAAGACCCGACAAACGCATCGAAAATTATCAGCTATAAAATTTTAATTAAGCCTACGAATCCTACCGAACGTGGATCCGAGCTATAATTACCGAATGGGAAGAACGTAAAAAAAAAACACAAACACACGTTTTTTTTTTTTTAATTTTTACACCGCACTCGCCACAAGGGCGCAAATTTTGCAGATTTTTTTTTTTTTTCAATTTGCCTTCGCTCTCGCACTTCGATACGGCGAAGAGAGGGGGGGGGAGAAAAAGAAGAAGAGAGAAAGCGAGATTTACAGTTGTTAAAATTGTCTCGTAAAATTTCAATCACCATAAAAGTGTGGAATTTAATCGAGCCTCCTGGCTGTTCTATTTTTCATTCTTTGCATCGACCACGCGTGAGGCCCGAGACCTCACCGTTCGATCGTTTTTCTTTTTTTTTTTTTAATTTTATTTTCTCTTTTCTCTCGACCCGCGGATTGGCATTAAATTTGACATTTTTTTCTTTTTTTTAATGCTCTGCCACGTCAATTTATTATACTTATAATGTAGATACGACGAAACCTCGTGGCGACCTTGTCAAAATTAATTGCCCAAAGGAAACGTGTAATTTTTGAGAAATAACCTTTTTCCCCCTCCCCTCTTTTTTCCATGTCAGCTTAATACGTATATTTATATCGAAAGGTGAAAATCTCTCTCGTGTGATAATGACTATCGGCATATTCGATTGCACTTTACAACCGCTTTTAAGGGGGGAGAAAAAAATTATCGCGTACGTGCACTATTGCACAATAAACTCTTCTCTCTCTCTCTCTCTCTCTCTCTCTCCGTGCTTCAGCTACGAGAGAATCGTATTACGAGAAAAAATGCGGAAATATTAAGATGGCGGTGTAACTCGAGAGCCGCCAACGAACAACGGAAAACGTGCGCGGTCGATTTGATTAAATGCGCGAACTCGATGCTGCTGCGTGCGTACGAGATTCCACACAGTTGACCCTTTTTATAAACTCCGCACTTTTGATAAAAGCAATTTTTTTTTTAATTATCCCTGAACAGTAAAAACGATCACGAAAATCGAGATAGGTAATTGTCGATTTTTTTTTCAATGAAAAATAAATATCTACAAAATTGTAGAATGATATTAATTTATTAATATATTTACGTGAATATATTTTGAAGCTTTAAGTACGATAGAAAAATCGTTTACACATTCATTTGTATGTGTTTCAACGAAATTGGGTGCGAAAATTGGATTGAAAAATAATACCTGTGTAAATAATAATAACTAAATAAAAAAAAATTATATATTTAAAACTATTAAAAGTTTTCAAACAATTCATTAATATTCTATAAAAAACTATCCAGAAACTTACAAAAATTTCGTAATTTTTCGATATAGAAATAAAATATAATATCTCAATTAAGGCACCAAGAAATGATCTTTAATTAATTCATAGATCAGTACTTCATAAACCCAAACAAACCCAAACAAAAAAATCAACCTTTTCCTCAAAACCGAAAAAGCTCTCGAAAATTGTGTTATCGCCGAATAAAAATTAAAAAAATTTCGCGAGTCATAGAAAAAAAAAAAAAAAAAAACGTGAATACCATATAACCTGTATGTCCAATCAATTCGACGATTTCGCAGATGGACAATGTAACTTTCGCGGAGGGCTGGCGTCGGGATTATGAACTTTTCTGAACGCGTTACGTAATCATCGAGGATCGCGAGAGCGTGTATATATTCATACGCGAGTGTACGTAAAATGGTCCAGCGAGGGAGATCGTTGTACTGTTGCGTTAAAATGGAACGGCCGCGTGTATCCCATCCGAGCAACTGGAAAGGTAACTCTCGAGCCTGCGAGATCGTGGAGAAAGAGGGTTCATCGCGGGGTCAGGCAGGTGCTCGGATGTTAGCGAGAGAGAACGAGTCGGATGGTACACGAGAGTAAGAGAGAGGGAAAAATATTTAATTCGCGGAGCAAGAGAAAAAAGGTAAAAAGTGGGAAAAAGAGAGAGAGAGAGAGAGAGAGAGAGAGAGAGATAAGGGGTCACACGTCCGACACCCACGGACGTACAAGATGTACACGCGAATCTTGCACGCGCGATATTATCCCCCTTACGCACAACGTGCGTGTTTTTTATCCCTTATTTTCTCTCTCTCTCTCTCTCTCTTATTATTTAATTATTATTTAATTATTATCATTATTTTTTTTTGTATTTTTTGTATTGTGTTTTTTTTTGTATTGTTTTTCTATTTTTTGTATTATTTTTTATTATTTCCTGGATTTTTTGTATTATTTTTGTATTATTTTCAATATTGTTAAGATTATTATGTTGTCCGATAGTTAATTCTAGGGCATAATAAAATTTATTTTATCATCAATTTAATTAAATTATTTTTAATCGCTGTTTAATTAATTAAAAATAATCGAAAATTATTAATTATTTAATATAACTATTATTTATTGTTATTATTATTTAATCGTTTGTCACCGTGTTTCGTTTTGGCCTCGATCGAAACGGTTTCGACCCTTTTTATTCATTATTCTTCGGATCTTTCGACTTGAGTATTCGACGCTAACGAATCGTCGTAGAAACTCTGAATTTATAATGGTCCCCTCGTGTCCTATAAAATAATAACATTCTATCCTCATTTCCACACCTGTGGGCTCGAAAAAGCAACACCTCGGGGTTCGGAATTATACGATCCGGGAGGCTTCGTGATTTCGTCTAGGAAAGTCTCAGCTTGAGTTACGAGTGTCCGACAGGTCTCGAAGATAAAATGGGCGTCCCGGTGAGGAAAAAAAAAGCCAGGGGTATAAAACGAACGAAGAATCCTCGAGGTTTAATAACCACGTGGATGAGCGTTTGAGAGACGAGCGAGTGTCATGAGCGTGTGTATGATATTAAAAATATTTGAATATATACAATAAAAAATTTTGTGCCTCGGGCTTCGTTGTGATATAAAAAATACAATTTTTTAATGAAAAAAAAAAATAATAAAAATAAAAATAAAAATAAAACGTTCGAAAATTTATTCGTGTAAGACGTAAATGCGGACTTTAGCCGTGGAAGATTATCCTCCCGTTTCCCTCGTAATCATTACTCTTCGAGCTCGTAGCTGCGAGAGAATTAAAAAAAAAAACGAAAAAAAAAGAGGAGTGAAGTTACCTCGAAGAAGGAGGCAAACAGGTGGAAGGCTGTTGGAGATTTTGTAGCCGCGAGTAATGAATTAAATTAATATTAATCTAGAGCATATTGCGTGGCGGAGGGAGGGGGATCCGAAATTCTCGACCGACCTGTATGACGGCTCCTGTAATCTGCATAATGTCAGATTTTCTGCCTTTTTTAATCTGAAGCTTCCCGCAACATCTCTTAATACAATAACCATAAGTTTTCATCGAAGAAAGCGAGAAAGCTTGAAAAAAAAAAACGTAAGCTCGTATAAAAAAAATTGCAACGTTTTTGAATAAACGAAGATTTCTTAATCTTATCCTTGGTTTTCTTAGTACTGAAGATGTTGATCCTTCTGAAGAAGCAACGAGCTATGAACGCTTGATTTTACAACTTCGAACATGGCGAATCACTGATTCTCGAGGGATACCCTATGCTGGCTGTTTTTTTTACTGACAATTACCTGCAATAACCTGAAATTGCTTTTAACAGCTGTTTTATTGGGTTTTTATTGATGCTTTCAATGTTGGTTTTATTCAATTAGGAATATTTGAATAATTATTCGTTAAACGTGAAATCGTGACTTTTGGCAGGGTGATTTCAGGTTCGGGGTTTGAACTTGAATAATTAATTACTTCTTTACACGAGGTTAAACCCAAGCAAACCCAAACATATTTGTATCAACATTAAACAGTTGTTTGGGTTTGTTTCGGTTATGTTAGGTACTGAATTTTATTAAAGAAACGTTTGATTTTTAAAAAAATGAATAAACTGAAAAACAAATAAAGAAAAATAAAATTAATTATTTATAAAGCGAAAAACTCAACGTTTCACCTGACTTTGGCCAGCATGTTAAACCCAAACAACCCCAAACATATTTGTATCAACATTAAACGTTTGTTTGGGTTTGTTTGGCTTAAGATGGGTACTGAATTTTATTTGAAAATGTTTGATATTCAGATAAATAAATAATCTTAAAAAATAATAAATAAGAAAGAAAAAAAAAATTGATTATTTATAAAGCGAAAAACTCAAAGATTCACTTGACTTTGGCCAGCATGTGAAAACCAAACAAACCCAAACATATTTGTATCAACATTAAACGTTTGTTTGGGTTTCGTTGGGTTAATATGGGTACTGAATATAATTTGAAAAATGTTTGATATTCAGATGAATAAATAATCTTAAAAAATAAGAAATTAGAAAGAAAAATAAAATTAATTAAAATTAAAATAAATAAAGCGAAAAAATCAACGATACACTTAGGTTTGGCTATCAGGTTAAATCCAAAAGTAAAAAAAATACTGTTTTTTTTTTAATACACGTCGTTGGCCGACCTTTTTTTTACATAACCGGGATAAATATCACGTAAATCCTTACGGGAAATCTTGTGGAATGTGTTTCGTCGCTGTAAAACAACGACATTATTCTTCTGTTTGCAACGAATTGCATCTTGGGAGATTTATCCTTGAAATTGCAATTTCGAGGCAAACGGGGACAATCCGAGCTACGTCTCTGATCATTCTTCACCAAAGGGAGAAACCGAGAGTATGAGGATAGGAGAGGGACGAACCGCGCGAAGAATTTAAAGAAAAGGTAGACTCAGCGCTCTCGTTTACCTCCTCGTGAGGGAGAAGCTCGACCTTACTCGGAGATCTCGCGTGCCACCGTATATATATCTACCACCCTACGTACAAGACGTTCCGTGTTTCGTAACCCATCAAAATCTAAATCCAGTCGAATCTACGAAATATCAGTACTATATCTAGTGCTAAAAAAAAACATTGCAAATATATTTTATAATTATTGTTGGAAATAATTAAATGATTTTTAATAATTAAATAAATGATGAAATTATATTTAATCATTAAAGAAGTCATAAAATTATATCTACTAATTGAAGAAATTATTGAATTATATTCAATCATTGAAAAAATCATGAAATTATCTTTAAACATTGAAGAAATTATTAAAATATACTTAGTCATTAAAGAAATTATTAAATCATCTTTAATAATTGAATCACCAAAATTAAATTATCTTTAATTCCTATATATTCGAAACTACTAAATTATTCAAAAACACTTCCATTGCAAAATCTATTTTCTCCTACTTCCAAATTATTTTCAAATATTTCTCCTACAACCATTTCGAGCAAATGATTCCATTAAAAATTGTTAAGCAATTAGAATATTATTGTTCCATAAAAAAGCATAATTCCTCATGTATTAAAAAATGTTTGTGATTTTTTAAACATTCATGATATTTGAAACCTCGTTAACTCAATTGTTCGGAGTAATTGTGAACAGATGACTCGGATGGATCGAAATTTCAGGGCAGCGTTACGAATCAAGAAAAAAACAATTTTAATTCCCATTATTCAAGAAAAAAAAAATTTTAATTCCCATTATACAAGAAAAAAAAGAAGTTTAGGCCCTGTTTCTTCGGACAGTTCGAAGTGAAGATGAGTGAAGATTTTTTTTTTGCTTTTTCGACTTATTTGAGATGGAATGTCCCGTGGAGTGGTCCGAGTACGTGTTTTCGTGATTTTATATACGCACCCTCGTACTCGCTGCACTTGGTCACTCCTCCGAGTGTTGGACTCGCGTCGCGCGAAAGTTAGACTTATTATCCAATTACATCGATTTGAGAGGGACAAACGAGGTTGCCGCGACTGCCAGATGTCAGAACCGCGAACGTCGACGAGCAAGAGGTGTCCACGAGGTCTTCTAGATACATCAGCGAGCCACGGAACGCCAACTTCGAAGACGCGTTCCTCTCGCTGACGCGGCCGTGTCGTCGAAGGAACGCGTCTTCGTCGGGACGAATTTCAACGCGGCAAACGCGAAGATCGTTCTCTCCTCCACGGATACCACGAGGCTTGATAATTAGAAGGTCGTCGAGTGCTCTTTAAGGCTCTTGCGCAGACGTTTTTCGATCGGACAAAAATGACTTTTTTTATAGCTACCTTTTTTCACGAGTAGGATTTGTTTGGCTTTGTCAAAGATTTAAAGGAATTTTTTGGTATTCGTAAAAAATTGTGAATCGGATTCGTTTGGATTTGTTTGGGTTTTTCAAAGATTTGAAGGAATTTTTTTAGTATCTTTTTGATGGATTGGATTCGCTTGGGTTTCTTTGGGTTTCTTTGGGTTTTTCAGAGATTTGAAAGACTTTTTTTACTACCTTTTTTTTAAGAACTGGGTTCGTTTGGGTTCGTTCGAGTTTTTCAAAGACTCGAAGGACTTTTTGGTAGCTTTTTTTAAGAATTAGATTTGTTTGGGTTTTTCAAAGACTCAAAGAACTTTTTCAGCACGTTTTTTTACAGATAGAATTTGCCTGGGTTTGTTTGGGTTTTTCAAGGACTTCTCGGACTTTTTTTAGTACTTGTTCAAGAGTAGAACTTGCTTAGGTTCGTTTGGGTTTGTTTGGGTTTTTCAAGAACTGAAAGGACTTTTTTAGTACCTTTTCTACGAGTAGAATTTGTTTGGGTTCTTTTTCGTTTTTTAAGAATTTAAAGGACCTTTTTAGTACCTTTTTTACGAGCAGGATTTTCATCGTTTCGTTTTTGCGAATTATGCAAAAAAAAAAAACATTTGAAAAATTGAATAAATCCGGTCGCGCATTTTTCGATCGCAATAATGAGGTCATTAAAACCGATCATGTTTTTCGAAAAGGAGCTTACGCGTGAAACGCCACGTGTACAGGTTAGGTTTAGCTCGAGCGTGTATTAGCCGTCGCATAGCTGCGATCAACAAATACAAACCTCGGGCTAAACGTGCACAATATCCTCGGAGCTAAATCCCGCGCTTCTATTCTGCCCCTTTCGCATAACCATAACGTATAAAACACCACCCTAAAACGAAAATGGAGAGCCGCCATTAAAAGGCCCTTTGAACGCGTCGGCTTCCGTCCAATTCTCTCTCTTTCTATCTTTCCATATAACGGCCCCCATCACTGCGCCAAAATCATTCCCTGCGGTCGAATAGATTACGAAATCTATATTATTTCGTACGAGCCACGCGAAAGTTAACTTCACCGGATTTCCCCCTGCTGAACACACTTTCAAAATTGCGCATACGTGTGTCGAAACCCAGTGGCTAGCATGTGCATCAGACATATGAAATTTTGTGACTACACAGAGGGAGATAATTTCCGTCCCTTTGAATGATTTTTTATCCTTCCTCCACCCCCTCTCCACTTTCTCTCCTTTCCTTTCTCTTTTTCTATATTTTTCTCATGAATATTCTAATAATAATCGTAATGATAATAATCACTACGATATTGTAATAATCATTATCGATTTTGTTGAATTAGAAACGTTTTTGTCGATTTTTCCTAGTATAATTTTGCACTTTCGCCAAAAACTCGGGCATATTCGTAATCAGCAGGAAATTTCCGATTAAATTGACCCCTTTAATACTTTTAAAATGGAAAAAAATTTTTTTCGAATTCCCTGACCGTTTTTCCGAAATCTCAAAAATCACGATATTTCAAAAGGTCGTAAAGCGGGATTTTTCTGTGCGATTGAAATTCGTTGGGTGAGTTTGGATAAGGTTTTTGCCTGACTTAAATAATCGCGTTGGATTCGTATCGATATCTCATATAGTTTTTCCAGGAAGTCCACTTGAAAAATCGCAAAATAAGAGGCAAAGGGGTATGTATGGAGAAATTGGCAAAAATCGATGGTCCAACTTTGAAATTCTGCCAAAAATCGAAAAATCATCCGATTTAAATAATAAAAAAAGCATTTCAAAGAGAAAATCATAACGAAGAGATCGAGCACAGAGGAGTGTTCCAAATCCAAAAGGAAAAAAAGTTATTAATGATTTAGTGAAAAAACCTGTTTTCCCCAAAATTCCAAAAAAATGTTGGATTTTTAATATTTTTTTTAATCAACCATTCCGATGTAATTTCATCCCCCGAGTACGAATCTACCATTAATTTTCCCCAAAACCCGAAATATTCCCAAAAAAATCACAAAAAACTTCCAAAAACACGATTTTTGTCGCTGTGTGCAGTGTCTTCCACGATATTCGTAATCAGCTGAAAATTTCCGATTGTATAAACCCCCAAAACAATATCAAAATCGAAAAAAAAAAATCGTAAAAAAAATCTTACCTAGCCCTATCAAAGCCTTCTTGATCAAAACAAAAATTGTCTGATTACAAACATAATCAAATTCGACATTCTCGTTTGCGTAACGTTTATTTTCGTACACGTTTAAATTATGAAAAAAGTGAAACGTGTGTGTAATACTAATGTCCAATATTACAAGACACGCGAAAGATTCTCGAGGCATAATCGAAAAGAGGATCTTCCGGAAGACAGCACCCGAGAGAGAAAAAAAAATTCACGAGATATATGGTCACGAATTTCATGTCTTAATCGTGCACGCTCGTTCGCAAATTATCACTCGTTTTTACGTCTAATTCACACTGAATAACTTTGTGTCCTACAAATCGTCGATACACGCTGTTTTTTCGTTCATTTTTTTTTCTCCCCCCCCCTCCACTCCTCGTTGCCTTTCGTTCACTCTCTCTTTCTCTCTCTCGTTTCTTGGTTAGTTTTCAACGCACTTCCGTGCGTGAATTCCGAATGAAAGAAAAAAATGTTCCAACCGCAGACGACCACTATACCCCCGAGGGTACTAAAATACACGTATCCGACTATCTGCGGTTCTTTTCGATCTCACCGCTCGCCCATACTCCCTACGTATATATTTATGGGATACGAGAACCCAAGAAACTTTCCGGAGTCTTCTTCATTTTTATGATTTTTTTTTGCGGGCCAATTTTTGAACTTTTTGAAAAAAATCATTGTCAAAAAAAAATATTCAATGTTAATGGAAAAAGCTAATTGCTCGATTGCATTTTATATCTCAAACCCAAAAAGGGACAATGTACCATCAAAACTAACGATCCTGAAGATCGCGAAACGTTTAAGCTAATTCTGTGTTTTCTTTAAAAATAGGAATATACTAAATTAGCCTAAGTGATTTTGGAAAATGAAAAATTATAATAAGGATCACCGTTATTTATTGGAAAAACTTTTTTTATATAATTTACTTCTTCATAATTATATAATTTGAATTTATACAATTTTTAAATAATAATAAATAGTTTATAATTTATATAATTTATTCATGTACAGTTCATATATAATACAGATATTTAAAAATGCTTTAAATATCGTTTATTTGTCGTTGAACCTAATACCAACGATAAATCAAATAAAAAACTCCAATACCTGAAAACCCAAACAAACCCAAACAAACCGAATCTTTGCCTACCCCAAATCCAGTACAGTCGAATGTTAAAAAATAATCAAATACGCACATGCAAAGTATAATACCACAATTTCTCAAAGATCGTTAAATCCAATTGGGCTTCCGTACTAGGTATTATCAGACCAACGAGTAGGACGATTATCGTCTTATCGTGCACTCACGACTCAAACGTACCTCCGTTTATGCCGAGGACATATTTCATCCGGAGAAGGCAATACGTGCTTATACACGTTGGGGTATATGATCTTGAAGACAGATGGATCACATCCAAGAAATATAGCTAGGAGAAATACTGGAGGTCGAGAGACGAGAGAAAACGAGAAGAAGAATAAAAAGGGGTAAAAAAGAGAAACGGTTTCCTTCTAAACGTAAGCGGGGTATAAGATGCACTTGTGAGCAAACGCAAACGTGGTCGTCTTCTCTATCAGCTCTCTTAGGTTGGCTCGGTTCAACGCAACCTCTCAGGAGCATCAAAACCTAAACAAACCCAAACAACCTCTGAGGAGCATAAAAACCCAAACAAACAAACCCAAAAAAAACCTCTGAGAAGCATAAAAACCCAAACAAACCCAAAAAACCTCTGAGAAGCATAAAAACCCAAACAAACCCAAAAAACCTCTGAGAAGCATAAAAACCCAAACAAACAAACCCAAAAAACCTCTGAGAAGCATAAAAACCCAAACAAACCCAAGCAACCTCTGAGGAGCATAAAAACCCAAACAAACAAACCCAAAAAATCTCTGAGAAGCATAAAAACCCAAACAAACCCAAACAACCTCTCGAGAGCATAAAAACCCAAACAAACAAACCCAAAAAAAACCTCTGAGAAGCATGAAAACCTAAACAAACCCAAACAACCTCTAGGGAGCATAAAAACCCAAACAAACCCAAACAACCTCTGAGGAGCATAAAAACCCAAACAAACCAAAAAAACCTCTGAGAAGCATAAAAACCCAAACAAACAAACCCAAAAAACCTCTGAGAAGCATAAAAACCCAAACAACCTCTCGGGAGCATGAAAACCAAAACAAACCCAAACAACCTCTCGGGAGCATAAAAGAGTAGCTATGAGTGAGGCCGCATCCTTGGCTCGGTGTTACCTCGTGCCCACGGTGGCTTTATATGCTGCGGGTGTGCGTGAGAAGGAACAGCATCGGCGCATCACGGATAATGAGCCGACGTAAAACAGAAGCGAACCGATCTTCTCGCTCTGGCTCTTTTACGTCAGTGAGATATACCAGACGTCCACAGGTGCAAACGAGACACGACCAACCTTATACCGCGCCCGCGTCTTGCAACAAAACGGTCATCCACCAATCTCAGCGTCTTTTCTCTCTCGGATCGTTTTCTTTTTTTTTTTTTTTTTTTTTGTTTTTCTAACCCTTCCACGTTCTGACACATAGAGAAAAAGTATAATCGTTGGATTCTATTCCTGAAGTACAGGCTGATTCATAAAAAATTTCTTTTTCAACGTGGGTTTGGATAACGAAAGATTATTCGGTTTTACAATTGTTTTCGTAATTGAATTATTATTGACCGGAAGCATTGTATCCAAGAGTGATTGAATTAATTATCTTTATCTCCGATTAAGTGGTCATCAATGGTTTAATGGTTTTGGCTATTAGCGAAGCAAAAGTATACTAAAATGCATCAGGAAATTCCTGGATTGTTTGGGTTTGTTTGGGTTTGTCGGATACGTCATCTTAAAGCTTCAGTTTCTGTTGAATAATGTGAACATTCCCACGATCCAAGTTTTCTTCGATTTTAATGAAAAATCCTGATTGGAAATAATTCTCAATTGTTTTTCCAACAATGGATAATTGAAATTTTCTAAAATTCTGTCAGTAAAAAATACTTATTCGTCTCGGTCCAGTCCGATCCAAGAACGATCACCCTGTTCCAATGCCCCAATTAAGACAGAATTCAGTTGCGCAGAAAATATTTTCTGAATCGACCTGTTTGGGTGGTGGTGCTTACGTGCCATAATGGTAGAACGTCACACCGATTTAGCAGCACCTGAGCTCGAGAAGGCTATGATATCGGGAATGGGCAGCCGGTATCGCTTCAGAATCAAAGATGCTGAACGCGGTGCCCGGGGCAATCTCTTGGCTACGCGAGACAGAAACGATATTCCGAGAGGTTATCCGAGGGAAACGTTGAAGCCCGAGGAGACTCCGAGAGGTAGAGAAAAGCCCGCGAGTTTCGAAGATACTGCTGCTGTTCTATGCATACAGATTGTCTTTTGGCTACCAGAAACAGAGAGAGAAACAGAATAAAAGGGTGGTAGGGTCGAGATCGACGAAGGAGACAACCAGGAGGAAACCAGAAAAAAACCAAAAGGGAACCAGAAGTGAATTCATTATACGAACTAATTTAGCGTTGGGTGATGTATGAACCTTCGAGAGGAAGATAAAGAGAAAACTTTGGAATATCTTCCTCTTCGAAAAGATCAACAGAAACGCCAATTTGGCATTCTCTCTCCCTACATCTTCCTCCCTCTGTCTCTCTAATTTAGTTTAATTTAGTTTCTCGATAATTTAGTTTAATTTAGTTTAGTTACTTTAGTGTTATACCTTCCTTACTTTTAATTCCACTGCGCATACTTGGACTCTATCGTTAGATTTCTACTAGATCTACTAGATCTACTAGATCTTGATCGTATTTGATTTATTTTCTCATTGTTATTTTTATTTGATTTTTTTTTGTTATTAATGTTCTTCTACGATTGTCAAAATATTATCTGGGGAATATTAAAGTTATCAATCTCTCTCTCTCTCTCTCTCTTTGGTTCTTTTACGCCCTCTGGCTCTCCCAACTCTTGCAGAAATATATTCAACGGAACAACCTTGATTTATATATATATATATATATATATCGATTTTTATAAAATAGAACACATTCTAACTAATTCGTTTACAACCGAATATCAACGAGGTCGTTTTATTTGACTAGTTCCCATAGCGAAGCCCTCATCTCCGTCTCAACCCAATATTAAATTTTCGTTATTCCGAATAGAACAATTAACGGGTTAGGGTAGGAAATCCAAAACTTCCATTGACCAGAAGCCTCAAAATTCTGAATTTGAATATTCCGAAACAACAAATTTCGTTAATTTTTCCGATTTTTTTGGCATTGTTTAAAATCAAAATTTGAAAATCAAACCAACGAACCCAAACAAATCTAAAACGTCCGTTGACCAGAAGCCTCGAAATTCCGAATTTGAATATTCCGAAACACCAAATTTCGTAAATTTCGATTTTTTTGGGATTGGTTAAAATCAAAGTTTTAAATCAAACCAACGAACCCAAACAAATCCAAAAAAATGTTGTAAACCTTTTTCTAACATGAGCTTTACGAAATTTACAGTTTACGTAATATTAAAATTCAGAATTTTGAGCTTTCTGGTCAATCCAAGTTTGTTTCCAACCCAACCCCCAATTAACGAGGAACCAGAGGTAATAAAAATGTTTGCAGCTAGCGCCACACGAACTCGTTTGGACAAACGCAATAATAACCGAGCTGTTTGCGTTGTTACACGAAACCTCAGTACCAGAGTCGTTACTCGTGAATTATTTTCTTTTTTTTTTTTGTTTTTTTTTTTTCTTTTCTTATATCGCTCACTGTCTTTTATTGTTGGGGAAGAGCGCGTGTCTCGTGCATTCGTGTACGAGTTCGCGTATGGGAATATACACGCGGTACAGCAAGATCTTTCGAGCGGACTCTTCGAGCGAGAATATCCGAGAAGCTATCAACGTAAATCAATAACGGGAGCACTTCGACGTCCTATAGGCCAGCTGCTGCTCTTCGATTCTTCTCTCCTCTCACATTCCTTCCACCGATCGTTTTTTTTTTCCACCCCGAAGCTTCGGACACGCACGCACACATTTATTTATTAAACACCAGCGAATTGGCTTCTGAAGAAATCATCAGGGTTCTGATAACTCGTGTTACGTCATCATTTCCTGAACGTTCAAATATTTGGTCAAATTTCAACTATTTTTATCCGAATTTATTACTCAATTAAAGCTTGACCCAAACAAACCCAAACGACCTCAAAAGGTCAAGCAAAAGTCGTATTTTTGTTTGACCTTTCGTTTGGGTTTGTTTCGGTCAAGTTCAAGGTCATTTGTTTGGGTTTGTTTCGGTTGAGCTTTAATTGTATAATAAATTCAGATAAAAATTGTTGAAATTTGACCAAATGTTTGAACGTTCAGGAAATGGTGGCGCAATACGAGTTATCAGAGCCCTGATGATTTCTTCAGAAGCCAAGTTTGTTTGGGTTTGTTTGTTTGTTCCAATTAAAAAAAGAATCGAGGTATCTTAATTTCCTCAAGAAATTATCGTTCCTTTTGAAAAATCAATTCTTCGCGAAACTTTAGTTTTTGAAACGACTCCAAAAATCTAATCACACTCCTGTTTTTTCCAGACTCCAAAAAGCACTAAAGAAAAATTTCCGAGCTAAAAAAACCTCAATATTTCAATGAACGTGAAATAAAATTGATCAATCAATAAATCTTTGCTTTATAAAATCACGATCGACGAAAAAAAAATTTCAAAATGAAAAAACCAGAAACAAATTTTTGAGAATGAATTTGCCTATACGTAACTCGGTGTTGATGACGTTAACAAGAATTTAATCGATGGTTTTTGTTCGTATCGGAATTCGGAGGGTCGAATCAGTTCTCACGCTTAAGGGGGTCTCGCGACATTCTCATCTGATATAAGGCGCATGTGAGGCTGTACAACGGAGAAACAAACGCTTTGCGAATGCCCGAACTGATCGGAGGCGCTCGATGGAACGAAGCCCACGGAACCAGATCGCGCAAAAATGATTTCTCTTCGGCGGTCTTGGCAGCCACGATAAATTGTATCTTCGACTTCTTATACGGCAGCAATCATAACTCGTGATAAAATACGAGACGTTTTTATCGATTTTCTATCTCTCTCTCCCTCTCCCCTTTTTCTCTTTTTTTGCACTTACTATACTCGTATACAAGTTATTCTTTTCCTTATTCATCTTGTCTTCTCTCTCTCTCTCTCTCTCTCCCTTTCGAAAGCCGCAAAGTGCGTTTTTCTTGTATGCATATAATACTTCTGGTCGCTTCGAGCACCACATTGGCTGGTCCTTTTCTCAATCCTCGATATATATATAAATCCGGAGGGACTCCGTTACACTTTTTCTCGACTCTCCTCCTTGGTTTCGAGGCACGACTCGACTTCCCCGAGAAATTAATCCCTCCTCGTAGAATCTCGATGAAGAGCTTCCTGATGTTTGCGGACCTCACAAGACTACGATAAACTCACCGAAATAATAATAAAAAAAAAAAAGAAAATCAGTAAAGAAAAATTTTATCAATATTCATCATAATTTCCAATAGTTTTTATTTTCCCTGAGAAAAAATATTGTTTAGAAATAATTATCAATCGGAGTCTAATAAATATTTTATCAAACCATTTAAAATCCCCACTGATTAATTATATACGAATTAATCACTACGATAACAACCACCGGAATAATATTGAAAAAGAGAAAATCACTAAAGAAAAATTTCATCAAAATTCATCACAATTTCCAATAGTTTTTATTTTCCCTGAGAAAAAAATACTGTTTAGAAATAATAATCAATCAGAGTCTAATAAACATTTTTATCAAACCATTCAAAACCCCCACCGATTAATTATATACAAATAAATCACCGGGAAATTCCGTGACTTTTCAGGTGACAACCAAAACAAACCCAAACAAACCGAAACAATATAACAAATAATTATCAGCAGAACGAATAAATTCTCGAAACTTCAAACATCCGTTTCCCCCTTAACGCGTCCATAAACACATTCTTCGCGTTCCTCAACGAGGTTTTCACCAAAAAAAAAAGCAAATTAACTTCTCATCCTGTGGAATTTCCATTGGTAGTGTGACAGTAACTCCCACTTGGACGGACCACGAGGAAGAAGGAGTAAGAGAGAAGAAATCGTCGTCGACACGAAACGATCGTTTATATATCCTGTATACACGAAACCTCGAAGGTTCCTGAGGCGGGTGGGGGGGGGGGGGGAGGCGGGCCCGAGACTCGAGGAAAGCACAAGAGTACGACAGAGGCCATCGAATAAGTGTTCCATCCACGAGAAGGGGAAAGACGACCAGGGGCTTAATTAATGAGACGTACGCGCGGGAGCAGCTGCAGATACCAACATCCATTGTAAATACAACCTCGGAAAAACTATTGTCCTCGAACGAGATTTATACTCGTTCCAATTACGTTCTTTCTGCGTTGGAGTCCTCCACCTCTAACTCTTTCTCTCTTCCTCTCTACGTTTTGTTCCTTTTCTCTTATTTTCGTCATTGCACGGGCGATTTCTCTTCACCCTCCCCCGCCCCCTCTCCCTTTTTCCCCAACCCACCAAAGCCTCGATTCGGGCATGATAGGAAAGCTTTCGAGATATCGTTATATTCGTTCTTTCTCCCTCCCCTCGCCAGTGCTTCTTCTTTTTGACTCCGACGATCCCCCCCCCCCCTTGCCCGTTCTTCCTCCACTACTTTATCTTTTTCGCTACTGCAATACAACAGATGCCAGCTCGTGGTCCAGCAGGTATAGCGACGTCGGTGCGATCGGTGTTCGACTCGAAACGATATATATATATATATTTATATCGACGCCGGAAGACTCGTAAAATGCACCCACGTATAGCATAGCGATACTTCGTCCACACGCCACCACGATTCATGAGTACATATATATTTATATTTATATATTTTTTTATATTTGTATATAGGGTGTCCCAGCTAAGAATGTCATCCCTGAAATGGGGGGTAGGGGGTGAAATTCTAAGACAATTGATATAAGCATGTATGGGTCCCAGATCAACCCCT
>JAPYZJ010003095.1:0-22935 GCA_030522765.1 Ophioninae sp. B BG-2022a | reverse complement strand
TTGAGAGGGTGCTCAGCACAATCCGGCAAAACGATGGCGTCACTATGGATATGGAAGAAACCGCCAGCTTCCTCCTCGAGGCTCACGTCCCCGAAGATCGGGAAGAGGATGATACCCCCCGAACAACGAGCCGTCAGGGAGGGCGCCTTCGTTGCGCCCGACACCCCGGATGACCTTCAGTTCACTCGAGCTGAGCTCGCCGCCCACCTTCGCACCCTCAAGAGCGGGAAGGCCCCGAGACCCGACCTGATCGAGGTCGTGGTGCTGAAGAGAGGCTTCGCGGTCATTCCCGATCTGCTGGTTCGTCTTTCCAACGGTTGTCTAGGTTTGGGCGTCTTTCCCTCTGCCTGGAAGGAGGGCTCTCTCCGAGTGCTCCTGAAGGGCGAGGACAAGGATGAAGGCGCCCCAAAATCATACAGGCCCATCTGTCTCCTCTCCGTGGTAGGTAAATTCTTCGAAAATGTTTTGAAAGGGCGCATTGAGCGTTCGGCGATGGCTCCGGGTGGGGTCTCCGATCGACATTCCGAATTCGTTCCGGGCAAGTCGACCGAAGACGCTGTCGTGTAGTTGCGCAGAATGGTGGCTACGTTCCAGGACACGTACGCCGTCGGAGTGCTCTTTGACATCTCGGGCGGCTTCGACAACGTGTGGTTGCCTCTCGTCCTGGAGAGTCTTGGAGTCAGGAATTATCCGCGGAATATCGTCGAGGTGCTCCGCAATTACTTTAGCAATAGGAAAGTGGGAATCGCGTGGGGAAATAGCGAGGTTACCAAGAAGGCTGCGAGGTGGTGATCTCAGGGCTCGGTCCTCGGTCCCACCTGTTGGAACCTCATGTTCGACGGGCTCCTGCGGATCCTCGAAGAAATAGCCCCGAACAGGTTCGTTGCCTACGCCGATGACCTCATGGTCATGGTGGAAGGTAACTCGCGTCGGAAAATCGAAGATAGGGCCTAGACAATAGTGGATATGATCGTGGCTTGTCGGCAGAGCGCCAAGCTAGGCCCCAAGGCACCATTTTCGGCTAGGGAGAGCGAACGCCCTCTTACGAGCAAGTGGCGTCTTAGAGCCCCGGTAGGCAGCCGGGGAGGAGACCGCCCCGACTGCGCGCGCCCTGCTGATAGGAGGCCAAATCTGGCCAACAGGTACCCGGTAATCCGTATAGGGGATGCAGATGGGATTGCTTTCAAAGACAACGTTAGGTATCTCGGCGTCCTTTTTGACAAGGAACTGGGAGCTAGCTCCCACTGCGCGTATCTGCGAAAGAAGAGTGCATCCCTCTTCGATACGCTCGGAAAAGTTGCTAGGGCCGGGTGGGGATTTAGATCCGCCGCTGTTAAGGTGATTTACCGGGGAGTGTTTGAGCCGTTGGTCACGTATGCGGCCGCCGGCTGGTCGGATCGCTGGCGGACTTAGGAGCGCCCAGCGACTCGCGCTTATCGCGGTCAATGGAGCGTATAGGACGATATCGTACGACGCGTCGTGCGTTATCGCTGGGGCGGTCCAAGTGGACGTCAACGCGGTAGATAAAATAAGGGACGAGGCATATAACATGTGGCAGGCCGCCTGGCTATCTTCCAGAAAAGGCCGTACCACATTTGCCTTCTTCGGGAGCGTTCGCGATCGCATGAGGGCTGGCTGGGTCCAGCCGAACCACTGGAGCACGCAGGTTCTCTGCGGCCACGGCAACTTTGGGGCGCGTATTGCGTCAGTCAATCTTGTCGAGCAGGAGAACTGCGGCTGTGGTCGGTTGGACACGGCTCAGCAGTTTCTGCTCGAGTGCACCCACTTCGAACCGCAGAGAGTCGATCTGTGGGACTTCACCGGCGAGAGGGGTTGGCCTGCGTCGGCCCACCACTTGGTGGCGAGTGCCGAGGCTTTCTCCGTCTTCGCCGACTTCTGTCGCGAGGCCCTCTGGCTAAAGGGCGCTGAGGGGTATAGGGGCCTGGTCTAAGGCCGCGGAGAGTGGGTCGAGTACGGGGGAAAAGACGGGAAAATAATAAGCACAGCACAAGCATAGCGGTGCGGAGTAGCCGACACCCTGATAGGTCAGTAAAGCAGGCCCTGTGTCCCGGCCTGCGAGTCAGGTAGAAGACAGTAAGTCCCGCGGTGCCTTGCTGGAGAATACGTCGGGCTCTTCCGGTGATGGGCGGGTGGACCCGCACAACTTCGCGATTCACCCATCCCGCCTAGGCAGACGTGAACGCGGTCGTAGTTTAGTAGGTACAATAGGGAATTAGGGAATTTCAACCTCACCTAAACACTCCTGATCCTGGGTCTTCTGGGCTGTGTCCAGGCGGGACACAAAGAGCAGGCCTTCCCGTAGTTCGCCCGTAAGCACGAGTCGTTCCCGTTCTTTTTTATATCTTTATTTTGTTGTTTTTTATGTCAGTACAATTTTTGGTGGAAAGGTACCATACAAGGCACAACAGTAATAAAAAAAAGCCTCACAAGTATATGTTTATGTATGTCGTCCTATCTGACTTTCGCTACAGTGCTCATAGGGATGCGGGTTTTTTTGCTCGAATGGGGCACATAGCGGGTCGGGCATGTTATTGATTGTGACGAACCTTCGGTCGAACATATTTGTTTTTTGCGACAACAGATTTGGGAGTGAGGGCGAAAAAATGGATACCTATTTGTTATGAATAGGCATCTAAAAAAAAACCTCTTTGCGCATTATCTTAAAACATCTTAAAGCTAACTTATGAATAGGGCCTATGGATAAGAGTAATTAATTACATATGTACAATGCCAATTTAGGCTGTTTTTTTAATTTTTTTATTTGGATTATGGCTTTATTCAGTGATATTGAGCAATCCTAAGCCGTCTTTTGCGCGTTACCATTTCTGGTATATGCTTTGAGCGGGCATTCATCCATGTGTATTTGTTGAATTTCAATCTATGGAAGTCGTTAAGATCACGTATTGGTACTGCTACGGCGCCCGTAAATAGATCTGGATGAGTCACTAATCCATTGCTGGTTAGCGAGATTCTTTTGTTGGCTTTATTCCGTTTCCAACGGTATAAAATTAGGATATTGTTAGCATTTTGGATTAGTCCATGATGGTCACAATATTTAAAGGCCTGGGGAGTGACATAGCCGGTGCGTAATTGTCTAGCTGAGGTGTGATCAGGTTGGGCTTTGATAGTTCTCAAGATGTCGTTATCAATAGTTTCTATATTATTGAAGTAATCTCGAATTAGCTTGATGGTAAAATTGTCAATTCTTGGGATGTTGGCTTCATCATAGATTCGTTGGTTGCTGATGTATCTGCGGAATTGGCTATGTTCTGATCTGTAACGGAATAGGCACATGCGTATGCATTTCCTTTCAAATAATCTGAGGTTTTCTATCATCGTGTGATTTGTGTTCCACCAGACGGGGGCAGCGTAGGTTATGATTGGTCTTATTAGTAGTATATATAGGATTATTTTGGCTCTATTGGGAAGGTGTTAATTGTGGAATACTGCGCTGTTAACTTTGAGTTCTGTTTTTGTCTTCTGCAATTGGATGGAGATGTGCGTGTCACCTCTGAGGAGATAGTCTAGGTGTAGTCCTAAATATTTAACTGTTTTTTTGTGTGGGAAGTTGATTCTTTGGTTGGTGCCGGGAGTGGAGGTTGTGATATGAAACTGGTTATGACCTGCTCTGTTTTTTGAATGAATGGAATCTAGTGGTTTTCTAAATAGTATCGTTTCACTTTTGAGCGGGTTGATTTTGAGATTCCCGCTCAAGTACAGTTCGTAAATATTGTTGACTATCGCTTGGAGTTCGGGTCTGATTTTTTGTACACTGTTGTTCGTGGTATAAATTATTGAATGGTCTGCGAAAGCAATTGCTTTCGAATTGGGGTGAGTTTCATTTAGGTTGTTTATATTGATAATATTGCTGGTGAATATGTTGAATAGGATTGGGGAGTTAAGAGTTCCTTGTTGCAAACCTTCGAGGATTTGGTATTTGTGGCTGGAGAGCTGCTTGCCATCCCAGATTTTAAATGATTTCTGAGTTATCATGTCCCAAATGAGGTATGTTAGCCAACAGAAAAATTGCTTTTCATATAATGTGTGGATGAGGCCATTTATCCAAACGGAGTCACAAGCTTTTTCGATATCGATAAGTGCAGCCCCTACAAGTTGGCCTCTTTCCATGTCCAGGTTTATATCCGGTAGCAGGTTGTGGCTGGCATGAGTGGTGTCTGTATTTGAAGCCATATAAATTTTTTGTATTCATAATAGCTTCGTATACTTTGCTTATACTTGGTGTTAAGCTAATGGGCCTATAGCTGGCTGGGTTATTGGGATCTTTGTTTTTTTTGAGGATCGGCAGGATTTTAGCTGTTTTCCATATAGCGGGGAAGTAGTAATGATTGATAGCATTATTGAATAAAATTGTTATGGCTTTACAGAGTATATTAGGAATGTGTTTCAGAATTATTGGCGGAATGTTGTCCAGTCCATAGGATGTTTTGTTGGGCAGTTTTGTAATTATTTTTTTCACAGTATTAGTGTTGCAGAAGGGATTTAATTGACCCGGCATGTGGACAGGGTTACTGGATGGATTGTTTTTACTGAATGTCGTTAGGGTTAATGCTTGCTATCTGATATTTGTAAATTCGCTTATAATTTGTGCTGCTGTCAGGTCGGCTGCGTTTTTAACACGAGTCGTTCCCGTCAGCTCCACTGTCGGGGCTTCAGCCGTGGCAGAGGAGACAGCCCGGAACGTCGCGTGGCCAAACTGCTCTTCTCGCTAAGTACGCCAGCGACAGCCAAAGGATTTTTCTATGCTCGTCCCCAGGGTGGTTGGTTCAACGCTTGAAAGTGGATGGCTTTAAGTTGCGTGTGCCTGTAAAGGCGAGGTAGCGCAGGTCGATCACCCTCGTGGTGGAGGCCTTAACACTAAATGTCCACCGCGGATCTCTAAGTTCTTCGTACTCCGGACACTCGAAGATCACGTGCTCAGCCGTCTCCTCCGACGCAGGACAGAGAGGACAGCCAGACCCCTCCTCCATCCCGCGCTTGGCAAGAGTACCCCTGAGGGACCCTTCCCCAGTCATGAGCATAACAGTTCGCCGAGAGGGTCGGAATCAAGGTCGCGCAGAGCCAAATGCAAACCTTACATCTTTTATATATTTATACGTTTCTCGTCCATGGATTTCATTGTCCTGTCGATTCTGCCATTCGTCAATTAGCTCGTCGACCACTCTTTTTCTTTCGGCCCTGTTAACCGGATGTCCATTCTCGTCTCTGAGGGGCTCGTAACGGTAAACCTCCAGATCAATCGGCAGAGCGCCACACAACACCTGCATGGACGAGGTCGATACGGTCCTGCACGCCGAAGACAGAACGAGGAGGAAGGCCCTCTGAACAGCTCCCAGCTGCCTCCGTTTTATAACTGTGTGGGTCCTTTCGTACCACGTCACGGCCCCGTAGCAACAAATAGGGATAAATACCGCCCTGTACCAGGTGTGGAGTACACTCTTTTTAATACCCTACTTCTCCCTAGCTAGGCGCCCAACCATTATCGCGTTATTGACAACCTTTTATCTCATGCTCGTTACGTGGCTAAGGAAGTTTAATTTGGAGTCCAGAATCACACCCAGGTACCTATACTCCGATACAAAGTCCAATGGCCTACCCTCATAAACGATCCGCAGGGGTCTGGTTCCGAAGGAGCCCTTCATCACTATACATTTGCTCTTCCTACTTGAAATTTTGAGCTTACTTCTTTGGCACCAACTCGTAAGAACCGTAATGACTGAATTCCCAAGCGCCTCGACGGCACGCCTCGACCCAGCCGTGAGAAGAAACACCAGGTCATCGGCATATGTCACGACCCTCACGTCAGCGGTATCCCAGCGCCGTTTAACGCGGTCCAATAAGTCATCCATGACCCAGTTCCAGGCAAACGGACCCATGATGGAACCCTGCGGACAACCCCTCTCCACGCGCCGCATAA
Organism: Ophioninae sp. B BG-2022a; assembly: GCA_030522765.1. Classification (NCBI taxonomy): domain Eukaryota; kingdom Metazoa; phylum Arthropoda; class Insecta; order Hymenoptera; family Ichneumonidae; species Ophioninae sp. B BG-2022a. The sequence continues at coordinate 16,979 of JAPYZJ010003095.1, read as the reverse complement.
CAAATTCATGTCGATCCGCAATCCTTGCTTTACGTCATTTAAAGTATGAGCACACTATCCGAATGACGCTAGTTGTGCACCCTGCAGAACACAACCTAGCAATAGTGGGCGGCCACCACAGAGAGTCAAACGCACCCTTAATATCCACGAAAACCCCGACGACGTACCTCCCTCGCGCGGAGCGGACCTCATCCCCGACGCAAAGTCAGGCATCCTCCGTCGACACTCCTGGCCTGAAGCCAAACTGGCTGGTAGAGGAGAGGCCGGCATCCTTATATGTCCTCTGTATTCGACGGGTCACGATTTTTTCGAAAATTTTGCTGATGACGGGGAGCAACGCGATGGGCCTGTACGAAATGATGCTCATAGGATCGTGGCCCGGGCTCTTGGGAATCACCGTAATGTCAGACGTTTTCCACCGTCGTGGAAAAATTCCATCGCGTAGGCAGCGGTTAAGCAATGCTAACATTGCCGCCCTCCTGACCTTCCAGATAGTCTTAATAACCTCAGCAGGGAGTCCATCCAGTCCCGGCGCTCTGAGGTTTTTGGAGACCGTTAATGCCGCCTCGACCTCGCCCTGGGAGACATCAGCCTCCATGTCAAAATTAACATATCTCCCGTTCTCTGCTCGCACGAGTCGCTGTTCCTCGCTTTTTTCGCCCTCCCTGGAATCATCTGGAGCGAATTTCTCGAGCAGCACGCGGGCCGATTCCTCCCATGCGGCAGTGTATTCTCCCGTAGGCAGCTTCAATAACCCAAAGGAGACAGATTCCCTTTTCTTGCCGGTCGCGATCTTGTGAACCAGGCCCCATGGGTCCCGATTTCCCTCCGCGCGTACGAAATCGCCCCACGACCTCTCCTTGGCCCCCCTGACCGCAGCTACGAACGAGTTCCTCGCCACTCTGTACCCGCCCAAAGCACGCTCCACGCCATCTCATCGTAGCCTCCGCACACGGGACAGCTGTTTCTTCCTAGCCCTAAGATCCCTACGCAGGGCCTCGAGTTTATCCCACCACCAGGGAACCGAGCGGGAAACAGCTCTCCTTCTTGGAATGGCATCGTCGCAGGCTCGCACCGCATCGGTGTCAAACAGCCACGCTGCCCTGTCCGCATGCGCATCCCGAATGCGCCGCACGGTGTCGCGACAGAAGCCCTCCTCAACGCCTCGCTCCAGACGGTCCCAGTCAACCCTCCGGAGGCTGTAACACCGCACAACGTGGACATCCCTCGGCGGGGCGCCCGCTGGGTCTCGCATCTCAATCTCGATTGAATTGTGGTCACTCGAGCAACACGCGTCCGTGACCGTTCAATCGGCAATCCTCGCAGTAGGGTCGCTGATGCCAGGGTCACATTTTGATTGTCCCCGCGAGGACGCGACCAGCTATTTACCAGCCCGAAGGCTGGTAAATAGCCAGCGGCGGTCCGCCGTAGCCCCTAATTTTTCCTCCGTATGTGTTAGGCTCTTGGATACAGGTAATTGCAAAATCCCCGTCAGTTAGGAGACCCCTCACCCCCGCGGCAGCTGCAACAGATCTGTGCGCGTTGATTTGCAGTATTTTTAGGGCCATATCAATCTGCTGCGATAAATGTCGACCTGTCTCAAGTACTCCGGATAATTCCTGCTCCGCACCGAGTGACCGGTTTCTCGATGTCCATTCCTTACGCAGTTTGTATATTAAGGGTCTTTCGAGTGCTGACACTTGTCTCTCGTGTGATCGTCCGACCCGCAGTGCTCGCACAGTTCCTTCGGTGCAGAGCAATTCTTCGCAATGGGACCGAACGCTTGACATTTGAAGCATCGCGTCACGTTGATAAACTCCGCAAGCCTATAGATCCCCACGCAATATAGACCCGCCCTCGGGAAATGAGCCCCATCATTTTCGCCGCCGGCACCTCCACAATCCAATTTACGCTACCATTACGGTTCTTAAAAGCATCTCCAAATCGTATGGACGGTCGTAGTTTGTCCTTCTCTTCCCCAGACTCCGCAGGGAAGTTCTTCTCCAGAAAGTCCGTCTTTAGCTCATCAGCATTATGCTGGCTCTCGATGTCATATATTATCACAGTAGGGCTGATCTTGGCAGGCTCGACAGCTTTCAGCTTATATTTACCGGGTTTCGCCTCTCTTACGTGGTCAGCGTCCTTCTCAGTGGCTAGAGTGAGAACTAGTCCCTTTTTTCGCGTTTGTCGCATGGACGATACCTTCAGTCCCGAGCGCACGCCTCCTAGTCCCTTCAATAGGACTCTTCTTATCTCCTCGTTCTCCCTTTCATCATTCTCGGCTTCCGGTCGAATTATGAGTGCCGTAGTCTCCCTCGCCTTAAACGGTCGCTCCGCCCGTCTTGGAGGCGTTCCATGACCTATGGCGCCAGCAGCAGCACTCGAGGGCCCGTGTCCCGCCACCGCTGGATACGGGATCGTCCGCCCCGCAGCAAGGGGTCATCCAGATTCTTGAGTTTCGCCTCGAGGGTCGCTTTTTCACGATCATGTTTCGGCTTATCCTCCTCCGTGATCCGGACGCGCCGTTCCAGCGTTCTCCACTTCGACAGGATAAATTTCGAGGCACTTCTTGTGAACTTGTTGCCCTCGTCGAATAAGAACTCCTCAAGCTGCCGGCGCACTAGGTCCCAGACGTCTTCAGCGCTTTCTCTCGCTTTGTTGCTCGGTTCTGATCGTTCCTCAATATCCATGGCCAATTCCGGCACCAGAGCCGGCGGGACAAATCGCTGAGGTCGCTTTGGGTCTACGGCATTAACTACCTCGACTGCCCCAGCAGAGGAGGCCGAGGGATCACGTACAGTTACATCTCGCTTGCATCGCTCTCTCCGTCTCGAGGCCGGGGCCGGAGAGCTCCGTCCCGAGGATTCCCCAGCATCATACCGCTCCATATCGACAGTAAGCTCCTTGCTCAGCCGATTCAAACGTCTAGAAAGGGAGAGTTGCCGTTCCAAAGGTGTCGCATCAGGATAATCGCAGTTTTCGGTTTGATTGTCGTTTGTGTTTGTTGTTGTTTGTTTGAGGTTATCCACAGTAGTCCCACGAGTAGGGTCGGTGTAAACGTCACCCAGGGCATACGCCCTTAGACCCGGGAACGCTAAGTATCACCGGAGGTTGCCAGGTATCCGGGGACGGTGAGCTAATAACTGGGCTTTCCCCCCAGCCAGGGCCCCATCGCCGCCCGCCGAAACTTGAGGTTGGGGATTTTTTATAGAGGTTCTCATCCTCGCAGCCAGTGCGGTTAAGCTAAGGCCCCCGTTCCTGGAGCACGCACGTACCACTAACGGCCGACTCGCAGTGTACCGTGCTGGCACGGGAACACCGCTCGCCAGACGCCGGCGGGTCGTTGCGACACACCACAGATTTATAGTGCATTCGGCAAAGGACCCCGGGAACGCCAATTCCCGTACTGCAGAGTCGAGAAGTGACCGCACAGCCCCTGGGGTTTTGTGCAACATTTAGTCTGGCCGCTCACCATGAACCTGCCCGACATGGTAGGACCTGCCACGGGCCGAAGCCCCAGTCGGTATAGCTCCACGGATTATCGCGGCAGGCAAGCCTCCGCACCGCGACAAGGCGGTGCACACTGGAGGGGGTGGGGCAAAATGGGAACATTGTCATTGTCTTCGTTTCCGTCTACTACGCTGCTTTGGGGATTTCTTTAGCCTGCCGGCCACACATCCCTCCTTCATCGTAAGGATGAGCTCTTTTTGCAATTTATCAGCGTCTCGTGAGTCAAGACCCGCGGCGTTGTACCTTTGGAGTGCGACTCCGCCAGTTCCCACGCCCGGGTTGCAGCTCTAGCATGCCGACTTGTTGAACACCACTGCCCACTCGAGTCCAACATCAATGTTGAGCGCCGCTTTCTCTAACGGTGAGCCGTGCTCAACCCCGAGGTACGCTTTCCTCAGGTTTCCCCAGGACGGGGTGACCGCCCGCTCCATACCGTCGGTATCTTCCACAATAGGGAGTGGCACTCCCCAACCTCTGGTTGGCTTATTGCTTCGGATGGAGCCCATCCTCCGCAATGCTTATGTCGCGCTCGTTGATGCCCGGTCCCAAGGCGCTCCACAAGTCTGTGCGAACTTACAGCTATCTTACATACTATCTCATTACTCAAACATTACTTATATAATCTTACTTTCTAACTTAATTGCTCGTGTACTAGACAGATATCGTCTACATGGTGAGGAGCTCGCTACTCATCATCCGAGGCGGAGGCGAGGTTGTCTCTCGGCCCCCCGATGGCGACATCGCCGAGAACCCTCTCGATTTGCCCTTGCTTCCGCAGTAGCGCTTTCTTTGCAAAATCGCGTAGTCTTGGGTATACACTTTTTCCAACTAGTGTGCACGGATTAGTTGGCCATCCGATTCCCCGACGTAGACATGCTCCAACTAGGGGGTGTCGATCTTGGCCATATATCTGACATTCCATGAGGACGTGTAGCGCTGTTTTCGGCATTCCGCACTCACAGTTGGCGCTCTGGACAAGCCCACAACCCAGAAGCTTCGCCTTGGAATCTCCATGCCCCGTTAGGAACTGAACTGTACTGTGGTCCAAGATGAGCCAGTCCATGGCTAGGCGCTCTTCGATGTTCGGGAAAAATTCTCAAGTTAGAATGCCCGTATCAGAAAGTGTCCATTCCGTCTGCCAGCGTCGCCTTATTATTCGCCTGAGTCTGAACATGGCTGATGACGTTCTCTCTTCCACGTTTGGCTCATTAAAGTGATAGCCGTCAAGTACAAAGGCCACACCCTTTCTGATTTTGCACGCATAGTGACGTTCAAGAGCGACCAGCTTAATAGGTATCTGTCCCGCCACAACACAGAGAGCGTTGTTAGACACGGTTTTGTAACAACCAGTCGCTGACAGCAATGCCATGCGCTGGGCAGTGCGTAATGGGCGGAGGCTTACAGCGTTGATTGTGTCAGCCCAAGCAGATGCCCCATATGTTAGCATTGGGATTACTAAGCCCTTATAAAGGATAAGGCGAGCTCTGTGTGCCAGGCCCTATTTGCTTCGTGCCAAGTTTGCAAGCTTCCTAAAAACGAACATTGCCTTGTGCGCTGTCTCGCAGGCGTGCTTGCGAGCGGACAGACAAGCGCTCAGCCAAACCCCGAGGTATTTAATATCTGGCAGAGCAACTATCGAGGCTGCGCCCAAGCAAAAGGCCGGGCTTCTATGGAGCTTGCCCTTGAGCACGATCAGTTTGGTTTTTGCAGGAGCAATTTCCGTTTTCTTGTGAGTAAACCACTGTCTGACATCGTTGGCTACCGTCGTTGCCATGCGCTCAATTTCCCGCCTACTATTTCCTCGCACGATGACGAGTAAGTCATCTGCGTAGGCAACCGGGTCTCCAGTATCTTGGAGGGCGAGCACCAGCCCATCCAATACGAGGTTCCATAGACTGGGGCCAAGCACCAGGGATGGGATCCCTGCCGGCAACCCTTTGTGTTTTGCTTGCTGATTGTGGCATGTGTGGCAATAACAGATGTTATTCTATCGGTTCGGTAATCTCGTATTATGTTGTAGAGTGGAGCAGACGAGTTTGTCGTGCGAAGCTCCTCTAAAATTGATGGCCACCATAAGCTATCAAAAGCCCTCGCGCTATCAAAAGTGATCGCTGCCGCGTATTTTTCTCTCGTGGTTTCCACCTTTTTCATACTGCATAAAGTGCGTCGTCGGTCCCTTTACTAGGGCGAAATCCGAACTGCTGTTGGGCTGTTCGAGGATGTTCTATGAGGGTATGTTTGGCCCGGTTTAGGATCAGCCGCTCAAGAATCTTTCCCATTATGGCCACAATGGGAACCTTTTTTTCATATTTCTCGTATTGTTTGTAGCATATGAGCTCGCGCTTTTCGATACATCGATACTTATAGGACAATTATTACGTATAGAACTTTTATAAAACCTTTTTTAAAATATTTAATAGTTACGAGAATCCTTTCACAAAATTCCAAGCCACTTAGCCGCAGCTGATCTTAACCAGCCACGTTTTCGTCCCCGCCACGTGGAGGCGGGCTCGGTCTCTACTTATCTCTACCCAAGGCCGCTATTTCTAGCTTCAAAAACTCTCGCAGCAAACGCGCAGACAGCGAGGTACTTCTCTCTTCTAGTGATCAATAGGCTCTAATCATTTCTACAGCTTCTGTGTACCGCATCACGGTGAGGCGCGGATCTCGGGCACATGAACATGAAGTGTTCGACAGTTATATCGTCCTGCCGACAAAACGGGCAGCATGCAGAGTCAACAGCGCCACGCGCGTACAACCTAGCATTAATTGGGCCATATCCTGTTAGAAGATACATTAAATTCCTCAGTGGTTTAAACCAAGGCCTATTGGCCATATAATTATATCGCACATCCTTAATAAACTTTCATGTGATGGAGCCGTGAATGTTTTCGTCCCACCGGCTTTGCCATACCCTACATATTTCGGTTTTCATCCTCGCAATCGCAACCCTGGGTCGTTGATCCCTCTCACAAGCCCCCTGCACGTATCTGTATTGATTCCAATTAACTGGGAGGATTCTTTTGATCTTATATGCGAGTGTCACCCTCACGATCCGCAGGTCCAGCGGGAGAACCCCAGCCAGCACCTGCAGGGCCGCGGTAGAAACCGTCCTGCATGCCCCCGTCTTCACCAACAAGAATGCCCTCTGAGCTGCAAATAGCTGCCAGGAAACCATCGTTATATGCACTCTCTGGTACCAGATAATTGCACCATACGTGCCGATTGGGCTAAACACCGCCTCATACCACGCATCCAGCAGTTTTCTTTTTATTCCCCATTCGTTATGTGCTATTCTTTTTACCGCCATTGTATAATTTACTACCCGGTCCCGTAGCTTCTTTGAGTGCTGCAAAAAATTCATTTTCGAGTCTATAAAAATTCCCAAATTCCGGTATGTTAAAAAAAATTGGAGGTTACGCGAACTCAGTTGAATTCCAGGTGGACGCCCCCGAAAACTCCTTCTAAAACCATAATCTTGCTCTTTTCAGGCGATCATCGCAGCTTGTTCTTATTGCATCAGTTATCACAGCAATGTCGTCCGCGTCGCTATGGCAACGACGTCCTCCGCATCAACTGCTCCCGAAATCCCCTCCAACAACTCATCCATCACGAAATTCCACGCGAGAGGACCAATAATCGAACCCTGCGGGCATCCAGGTTCAACCCTCCTCATGGCAGATTCCCCTTCTCCAACAATGACGGCCCTCCGCCTTGACAAGTATGATAAAACAATCCCCATCAATGTCGAGCTGCATCCAGCATGGGTCAGCCTATCTAGTATAGCTGGCCACCATAGGCAATCGAAAGCTCCAGCAATATCGGCAAAAACAGCCACCACGTATTTTTTATCAGACGTTACAATGTTTGACCTAAAGGCAGCTAATGCGTCGGACGTAGAAGCGCACTTTCTGAACCCGAACTGCAAAGGGCTAGCTAGACCACTCTCCTCATACGCCCTGGAAATCCTATTCGTGATCACTTTTTCGAAGATCTTACTGACAATAGGGAGCAGCGCGATAGGCCTATATGAACTGATTAACATTTTGTCGAGGCCATGCTTTTTCAACGTTGCCCGGACGTCGGGAACCTTCCAGATCCTGGGAAAGCACCTATCTCGCAGACACCGGTTGTACAAGTGGAGCAGGATCTCCTTCTTGGTTTTCCAGACGAACTTTATAATTTCGGCATTAAACCGGTCAAGACCAGGAGTCTTACGGTTCCTGCAATTTTCAAGGGCCAATTCAATTTCGGCCTCCTCAATATCCTATTCTATATTAAGATTTTTATATGCTCGGACTCTATTTCTGATATGTCTATGAACGTAACCCTCCTTGTCTCTGCCCTCGGCTAGAAAGAACTTCAGCAATAGAGCATCAGCCGACTCGCGCCAGGTCCCAGCATAACGTCCGCCAGGAAGTTCCAAAGCACCGACGTTGGTTCTAGCTCTAATTGTGTTGCTTGGTATTTTGTGCACCAGTCCCCATGGATCCCCACTGCCCTCCGCCGCGACAAAACTCCGCTATAACGCGTCTTTCGCTTTTCGAATCTGCGAGACATGCGTATTCCTTGCGCGCCGAAATGCAGCTGCACACTCCTCGACATCATCGGTGTGCAACCTCTTTGCCCTGAAGAGTTGTCTTTTCGCCCTCTTGACGTTCGTTTACATAAGTTCAAGATCCGGGCCCCACCAAGGGACAACTCGAACCCCAACCCTTCTGGCCGGTATCGACCGCTGACAGGCAGTACCCAATACAGAGCGGAAAGCTCGCGCCGTCGACTCAGCGTCAGAGTTCCTCATGTACTCCACAGTCCGTTCGGCAAAGCCTGCCCGAATTCCCTCCTCCAGACCGAACCAGTCGGCGTTTTTCGTCTTAAACTCTGGGACATCAACCGATACACGAGCCACGGGAGAACGGGGTGAACACCATTCGAACTCTATTGAGCTGTGGTCGCTCGCACCACACGTTCCAGAAACGCGCCACCGCCGGACGCAAGCCGCCGTCGAGGGAGACGCAAGCGTTATGTCTATGTTAGTCTGCCCATGTGCCGAAACATACGTGAAAAAGCGCTTCACTCGTTTAAAATAGTACAATTATTTGCATCGATAAAATCTTCAATGTCCAGGCCACGGGCGTCTGAACACCCGGAATGCCAGCGGGGGACTTCCCGTTCGCATCACTGCACAGCACCACACCGCCACAGCCAGCCGAGCGCAGGCGGCGCTTAAGCGGCTCCAAAACCGCATCCATAGCCAAAGCATACTGGCAATACACCGAAAACAGGCGGAGGCTCCCGCCCTCACCTGGGCTTTTCAACACATTTTTTCTGATATCTTCGTTTCCACGGTTGTCATTCTAGGAATTAGGTCTAATAATTATACCCCTTGTCTCCGTTCCAGGGGCGGTCAATTTACTTTGCCTCGGTAGGGGCCGCGCCCCAGGGGCGACCACAGCCGGAGCCTCCAGCCCACGTCTCGCAGACACCGCATATGAAGTCCCAGAACGGTCCACAAGCGATGCTTCTCGGGTTTCCGTCCTTTCTTCAATGATTTCTTTTCCTTTTTCCGTTACGACTAGCCGGTCCTTAACGGATCTCAAGCCCGTGCACGCACGAGGACACCGCTCGCCAGTCGCCGGCAGGTCGTTGCGACGCACCGCAGGTTTACGGTGTATTTCGCTAAGGACCCTAGGGACGCCACTCCCCGCACTGGCCACCACGAGCGGCGGGAGAGCCCCTGAGGTAGTCAAAATGGGAACATTTATTGTCTTGCCGGCCACTCCGGAGAGGGACCGCGCCTGTGACCTCGCCTCGTAGGCATACACTGGAATAAATAATATCTAATATTCCAATGAGCGCAACTCCGTTGTGCCGTAAGTGATGTGGAGCAGGTTTGTACTGTGCTGGGTCTGCAATCAGATCTCTATGCTGCCTTTACCGGGGTTCTGCCACCCGAACGAACCTTTCTGCCGTCAGGGCCGAATTCGTCATTCTCTTGGTGCCCAGGGAATACGTCGCGGACGTCTCCGGCCGAGCCCGTCCCCCTTCTTGGGGTAAGGTCGCACCACCGCCGGCGGGTAGTCACAGACACCGTTCGATGAGATAACGACCTATGGGCGCCGTGAGGCACCGAAGTCGCGTACTCGTCCACAACGTACCCGACCCACTAGTCTTAGACGGGAGCACGACGAGTAGTGATCCCTATTAAGTCTTAGCCTCGTTCGAACACACCGATGACACCCCTCGTCCGCAGCGCGAGGCGTATGCCACCCATGGTTGGCGTTGCTCCCGTCCGATACAGACCAATCGGTTTCCGAATTCCAGATACCTAGCACCCGTGCTGTGAAGGTAGGGAGTTGCTCTTTCTCCGGAATCCGTGCTTCTTCCGAAGAGTTGTGACTCCACAACTCGCCGGCCAGCCACTAATACGATCGCAACATGAAACCGGCCCCACCATGCGACTAATACGATCGCGAGCAAGGAGATGTAGACAACTCCCCGGCTCGGGCCGTGGGGGTGTCACTCCCTAAAGCAGTAGTTCTCTTTCTCCTCCCCCCTTCAGAGCCCTCCTGCTCCCCGTGCGGGAACCAAAATGGGAACATTAAGTGTTAAGGCCTCCACCACGAGGATGATGGACCTGCGCTACCTCGCCTTTACAGGTACGCGAAACTTAAAGCCATCCACTTCCAAGCGTTGAACAAACCACCCCGGGGACGAGCATAGAAAACTGCTTTGGCTGTCGCTGGCGTACTTAGCGACAAGAGCAGTTTGGCCACGCGACGTTCCGGGCTGTTTCCTCTGCCGGGGCTTCAGCCCCGGCAGCGGAGATGACGGGAACGACTCGTGCTCACGAGGAACCACAGCAACGCCTGCTCTTTGTGTCCCGCCTGGACACAGCCCTGAAGACCCAGGTTCAGGAGTGTTTAGGTGGAGTTGAAATTTCCTAATTCCCTAATTCCCTATTGTACCTAATAAACTAAGGCCGCGTTCGCGTCTGCCTAGGCGGGATGGATGAATCGCGAAGTTGTGCGGGTCCACCCGCCCATCACCGGAAGAGCCTGGCGTACTCTCCAGCTAGGCACCGCGGGACTTGCAGTCTTCTACCTGACTCGCAGGCCGGGACACAGAGCCTGCGTTACTGACCTATCCGGGTGTCGGCTACTCCGAACCGCTGTCTTTTATCTATTGTAATTTTTCCTTTCTTCCAGTTCACCCACCCCCCGTGGCCATAGACCAGGCCTCTAGACCCCTCAGCGCCCTTGAGCCAAAGGACCTCGCGACAGAAGTCGGCGAAGACGGAGAAAGCTTCGGCGCTGGTCACCAAGTGGTGGGCGGCCGCAGGCCAACCCCTCTCGCCGGTGAAGTCCCGCAGAGCGACTCTCTGCGGTTCGAAGTGGGGCACTCTAGCAGGAAGTGCTTAGCTGTGTCCACCCGCCCACAGCCGCGGTTCTCCTCCTCGACAAGATTGAGTGACGCAGGATGCGCCCCAAAGTTGCCGTGGCCGGAGAGAACCTGCGTGTTCCAGTGGTTCGGCCGGACCCAACCAGCCCTCATGAGATCGCGAACGCTCCCGAAGAAGGCAAATGTGGTACGGACTTTGCCAGAAGATAGTAAGGCGGCCTGCCACATTTTATATGCCTCATCTCTTATTTTATCTTCCGCGTTGTCCGTTCCCGCTGGAACTACTATTCGGTTTATCTCGGCATCCTTTCCCTTTCTAATCTGGTACCTAGCCCTTGCCAGTTCCAAGAGGATGTCCACCGGGACTGCCCCAGCGATGACGCACGATGCGTCGTACGATATCGTCCTTTGCGCTTCATTGACCGCGATAAGCGCGAGTCGCTGGGCCCTCCTAAGTCCGCGAAGATCGAACCCCTTGCAGAGGTCCGACCAGCCGGCGGCCGCGTACGTGACTACCGGCTCAAACACTCCCCGGTAAATCGCCTTAACTGCGGCGGATCTAAGTCCCCACCCGGCCCTAGAAACTTTTCCGAGCCTATCGAAGAGGGATGCACTCTTCTTTCGCAGATACGCGCAGTGGAAGCTAGCTCCCAGTTCCTTGTCGAAATGCACACGGAGATCCCTAGCGCTGTCTTTGAACACAATCCTATCTGCATCCCCTATACGGATTACCGGGTACCTGTTGGCCAGATTTGGCCTCCTATCAACACGGTACGCGCGGTCGGGGCGGTCTCCTCCCCGTCTCCCTACCGGGGCTCTGCCACGCAAGTCGCTCTGAAGGAGGAAGGCTTCGGTCTTCCAAGCCGTCAATTGCAGCTTGGCACTCTGGCACAAAGCCACGATCATATCCCCTCTTGGTTGGGCCCTATCTTCGATTTCCCGACGCCAGTTCCCTTGCACCATGACCATGAGGTCATCGGCGTAGGCAACGAACCTGTTCGGGGCTATTTCCTCGAGGATCCGCAGGAGCCCGTCGAACATGAGGTGCCAGCAGGTGGGACCGCGGGCCAAGCCCTGAGGGCACCCCCTCGCAGCCGGCTTGGTAACCTCGCTATTTCCCCACGCGATTCCCACTTTCCTATTGCTAAAGTAATTGCGGAACACCTCGAAGATGTTCCGTGGACAATCCCTAACTCTAAGACTCTCGAGCACGAGAGGCCACCACACATTGTCGAAAGCGCCCGAGATGTCAAAGAGCAAGGCGACTGCGTACGTGTCCTGGGACTCGGCCACCATCCTGCGCAACTCCACGACAGCGTCCTCGTTCGAACTTGCCCGGAACGAAGCCGAACTGTCGATCACCGACCCTACCAGGAGCCATCGCCGAACGCGCAATGCGCCCTTTCAAAACTTTTTCGAAGAGTTTACCTACCACGGAGAGGAGACGGATGGGCCTGTACGATTTGTGGTCGCCTTCGTCCTTGTCCTCGCCCTTCAGGAGCACTCAGAGAGAGCCCTTTTTCCAGGCAGAGGGAAAGACGCCCAATTCTAGACAACCGTTGGAAAGACGAACCAGGTGATCGGGAATGACCGAGAAGGCTCTCTTCAGTACCACGACCTCGATCAGGTCGGGTCCCGGGGCTTTCCCGCTCTTGAGGGTGCGAAGGTGGGCGGCGAGCTCAGCTCGAGTGAACTCAGGATCGTCCGGGGTGTCGGGCGCAACAGAGGCGCCCTCCCTGACGGCTCGTTGCTCGGGGGTATCATCCTCTTCCTGATCTTCGGGGACGTGAGCACCGAGGAGGAAGCTGGCGATTCCTTCCATATCCATAGTGACGCCATCGTTTGGCGGGATTGTGCTGAGCACCCCCTCGACGCAAAGCTTATCCGACTGGAGTGTATAAACGAAATCCCAGGGCTTCTCGTTGCCGTGCGACGAAGCGGACCTTCTCCAGCTTTCGAGTTTGGCTCTCCTCCCCTCCCAGCTGTATTCCCGCAAAGATGTACGGTACGCTAGCCGGAGCACGAGGCGACGATCGCCATCCCGTTCCCTCTGAAAGGCCCTACGCTGTCGGTAGACCTCCTTCTTCAGGCGAGTAAGAGTAGGAGTCCACCACAGGACGGACTTCCTAAACAACCATTTCCTAGGCATAGCGCTCTCGCAAACTCCCGTAAGGACGCTCGCAAGAACGCCAGCCATCTCCTCGACCTCTAAGGCGGATGTCAGCGAGAGCGCCTCCAGCCGTTGCACCGACAAGTCGGTGAGGGTCTGGTCGAAGCGATTCCAGTCGGCCATCTGAACGTTGAACCGACGGGCACCGGCGCGGCCTTCATTCCCAGCGTCCTTCGGCACTCTCAGCACGACATCCAGAGCGTTGTGATCGCTCGTTGTCCAGTCCTGCCGCACATTCAACTCGCCGACGAAGCGGCTAATGGCAGGCGACCCCAGGGTTACGTCGATGTATGACGAACCCGTGACCGTCCAGAAAGTGGGCGCCTGGTTGACGTCATTGTGCACGGTGTACCCAAACCGACGGATGAGCCGCTCCAGTTTGGCACCGCGCCTATCCGTTGCCTGAGCTCCCCATAGGGGGGAGCGGGCGTTCCCGTCTAACCCGACGAGTACTCTCTGCCCCCTCAGAGTAAGAAGCACCGTCTCGAGGTGTCTGAGGTGCTCCTCGATCTCGTCGCTTCACTGGAACAAGTGAGATACGACGTATAGCGAGAAGCCGGGTCCCAGCACTTGGGCACAAACGCAGTGCGTAGTGCTGACCTGCGAGAGGAAGATAACCTAGAAAGAGGGGTTGCAAATCGCGACCGCCGCCCAGGGACGTTCCGAGCGGCCGGGCACGACCCACATTCCAGTCTCTAGTCCGTAAAAGCTGTGGCTCGTGCCCTGGCGACGGACGTATGATTCCTGCAAAAGCAGGACGTCAAGTCGCTTCTGGACAGCGGGCGAACGCACCACACCCGAAACGACAGCCGAATGCCGGGCGTTCAACTGCATCACCCTAATCTTCGCGAAAGCTCGGCCGCCCGGTGCGGCTACATTTACCGCGGGCTGCCTAACAGGCGCGTTGGGAGGGTTCGGAACGAACGCGTTGACTACCGGTTCGCGCTCGGCCACGGTCGACCGGTGTACTTGCCTAACTTCCCTAGCCTGAACTACTTCCCTGACCCTATCGATCCTATTGAGAACGACCCTAACGGCACGAAGGCCAAACTGCTCATACCGGGCCTGGTCATCTACTCGTCCGGCAACCCGTCGGCGGCGCTGGACCCTTGGGGGCGACCTCAATGCAGAGTTGAGGCGCGCCCGACTCCAGCACCGCCTGACGGGTGCACGGACGAACGGCGGGGCCCCTCACTCGTTCATCTACAGTCACACCACCATTTACGCATGTTTTGCTCTTACCCCTAACTATTCCCACGGGACTCGCCGGAAAAAAAGTCGACCCAGGCAGAGCCGCTGTAACCTGGGCAAGGGGTGAATACTCCGAGGGGCCCCCAGGTACCCCGAAGGTTGGTGAGCTAAAGACTGGGCCTTCTCCCCAGCCAGGAGCACACCGCCACCCACCTAAACTTACGGTTTGGGATTTTTCTAGAGGTTGTCATCCTCGAAGCCCGGGCGTTTAAGCCAAGGCCTCCACTCCTGTGAAATGCCACGTACCACCAGCAGCCGACTCGCAGTGCCACGTGCAAGCACGGGAACACCGCTCGCCAGCCGCCGATGTGTCGATGCGACGCCCCACAGGCTTTCGGTGTATTTCGCCAAGGATCCCAAGAAACGCGACTCCCCGTACTGCCCCGCTTGACTCAGCCCCTGGATTGACCTGAAAAGAAAGAAAATATTAAACTGGCGCCCGGTTCCGTGCCGCCGCTGCGGCCTAAGGCCACAAGGAGACCGGGCCCGGGATGCCTACCTGTAAATGAAATATTATTAGCAGGGGGCGGCGGAGGAAGAACAGTAGGTGCGAGATGAGGAACGATGGGAGCCGAAGCTGCGTTCCCCGGCAGATCGATAGGGACCGGCCCGTTCGCCCATGATAGGGGGACGCACCGGCAACGCGCGACAGGCCGGCCGATGTGGCTGAGCCGCTTTCTTCACCTGCGCTCACACTAGTGAACGCATCCGACATGGCTATGCGCAGCATGTATCATACATGCCTGCCGCTCGCCCCAGCACCCGCCACCAAAGGCAAACGGGGAATCAGTCTCGAGACTCGAGCCACCTAAGGGGAACAGTGGAAACCCCTGTTCACCTCGCCCCAGATTGGCTGCGGAGCGGGAGTGACAAGGACCCCGGTGAAGCCCCAGAACTCCCACGGCCGCCGGGGAGGCCCAGAGTCCGCGTGCCCGAGACTACACGAAGCCTCCCGGCAGGCCAGAGCCTATTGCGGGCATCACTATGCCTGTCCGGGTGCGACGGTACCGAGCACGAAGGACGTGGCGGTGACCAACCCGAGCGCCCCCGAAAGTCCGGCGATCGCTCAACACCGCTCTGCTGCTCAAAGAGAGCACCCGGTAAGCACCACGAGGAGGTGCGGTGTTCAACTTGGTACAGGAGGCTATGTATTCGCGGAGCACCCCAACTGGCGGGTCGGTCCCTGGTACCGTCCGATTGAAACCCAAGTAATCGGCCGCCTCCGGGTCACCCTCAGGCACGCCCACCACCAAAATGGGAACATTCAGTATTAAGGTCGCCACCACAAGAGTGAACGACCCTGGCGACCTCGGCTTTACAGCTATACGGAAAAGAAAAATTGATATCTAATGATATCTCCGACGAGCGGAACTCCGTATTGCCGTAAGTGATGTGCGGCAGGTTTGTACTGTGCTGGGTCCGCAATCAGATCCCTATTGCTGCCTTTAACGGGGTTCGGCCACCCGAACGAACATTTCTGCCGTCGGGGGCGAATTCGTCATTCTCTTCGTGCCCAGGGAACACGTAGGCGGACGTACCCGGCTGAACCTGTCCCCCTTCCGGGGTAAGGTCGCACGACCGCAGGCGGGTAGTCACAGACACCATTCGATGAGATACCGACCGATGGGCGCCGTGAGGCACCGAAGTCGCGTTCTCGTCCACAACGTACACGACTCACTGGTCTTAGACGGCAGCACGACTCGTCGTGCTCCCTATTAGGTCTTAACCTAGTTCGAACACACCGATGACACCCCTTGGCCGCAGCGCGAGGCGTATGCCATCCATGGTTGGCGTTGCTCCCGTCCGATACAGACCAATCGGTTCCCGAATTCCAGATACCTGTCACCCGTGCTGTGAAGGTAGGGAGTCGCTCTTTCTCCGGAATTCGTGCTTCTTGCGAGGAGTTGTAACTCCACAACTCGCCGGCCAGCGACTTATACGATCGCAACATGAAACCGGCCCCACCATGCGACTAATACGATCGCGAGCTAAGAGATGTGGACAACTCCCCCGCTCGGGCCGTGGGGGTGCCACTTCCCAAAGCAGCAGTTCTCTTCCTCCTCCCCCCTCCAGAGCCATCCTGCTCGCCGTGCGGGAAACCCACATGGTAACATTTAATGTTAAGTTCTCCACCACGAGAGTGGATGACCCATGCGACCTCGGCTTTACAGCCATACGCAAAAATAAATGATTTCTAATATTCCGACGAGCGTAACTCCGTAATGCCGTAAGTGATGTGCAGCAGTCGCTGGGTTTACCGGGGTTCTGCCACCCGGAACGAACCTTTCAGCCGTCTTGGGCCGAATTCGTCATTCTCTTGGTGCCCAGGGAACACGTCGCGGACGTACCCGGCCGAGCCTGTCCCCCTCGGGGACAGGTCGCACCACCGCAGGCGGATAGTTGCAGACACCGTTCGATGAGATACCGACCCATGGGTGCCGTGAGGCACCGAAGTCGCGGTCTCGTCCACAACGTACCCGACCCACTGGTCTTAGACGGGAGCACGACGAGTCGTGCTCCCTATTAAGTCTTAGCCTCAATAGAACATACCGATGACACCCCTCGGCCGCAGCAGCAAGGCGTATGCCATCGATGGTTGGCGTTGCTCCCGTCCGATACAGACCAATCGGTTTCCGCATTCCAGATA
>JAPYZJ010003093.1:0-17669 GCA_030522765.1 Ophioninae sp. B BG-2022a | reverse complement strand
AATCATGAATTTCTATAAATCGAATTTTCAAATGGTAAATTGAAAATCATGAGATTCCATAAATCGAATTTTCAAATAGTAAATTGAAAATCCTGAATTTCCATAAATCGAATTTTTGATATACACACGATTCTTCTTTGTTTTTTTTCTTACCGAAATTATTCTTCCGTAACGTTTTTTTTAAATCATTAAATTATTGGAAATTTCCAACTACGATATTTAAAGAAAGAAAAAAAAAAGTTGGCATAGAGAAGACAAAATATTTGTTTGTTGGGCTGTCCAACAAAAATAAAACGCGTGAAACGCTCCTAAGCGTTGTAGCTTTTGCGTGAGTCAGAGACGAGATCCTTCGAGAGTATCGACCGATCGTGGACCAATTCTGTTATGACAGGATGAGAAGCGTGTGTGCGTATGTTTGTGAGAGAGGGAGAGAGAGATACTTACAGGCGACTCGCAGCCTCCCGCGTCGTTGGTCCTCGACGAGATTAGCACTGAAGCACGAGCATGTTTTCGTCTCGGTTTGCAAAATGCACGGGACACGTTAAATAAATAAAACGACCGATGGTTTGAAACGGCCGTACGGCCTGACCGGCACACGGAGCACTCCCGTAAAATTCGAATCAAATTTCCACGGAGCCATTCGCTTTTCACACACCGCGAGCGCGAAACGATAAGCGTGGACTGCGTAAAGATTTCCGGGTGGGGATGAGTTGAACGACGCCGCGGCGCGGCTCGCGGCGTCGACGGCGCCACCTAGCGGATTCATCGGGGCAACTTTTGCTTACCAACTGTAGGTAAGTTACCGACCGATAGTAAGTTACCGACTGTAAGTTTTTTGCTCGTTTGTCTCTACTATTCTATCGTAATAACGCTGGGATGGTAGGATGTAATAAAAACGATGGTAATATTTATCGTACATCCGTTTGTTTGGGTTTCTTTCGATACAAAACGCTTTTCGTAAAAACACTCGACGACGAATTTTATAGAATCGTTTTACGGATAATTGAACGTTTATGTACGATCAAGGTATTTTCTGGAACTACCGTTGTTTCGATACTCATCGATAACGGAGAACACTTGTTGATAAACCAACTTCGGCGCGTCAACTCCCCACAAGAAATCGACGTGATTGAATTTGGGAAATTGAATTCTGTACTTTTCAATCTTATTCGGCAACTGTTCCCACAAATGATCGACGTCCTGCCAAGGTCACAATTCAATCCGTGTTATTGTTCCACAACCGGAAGTCTTGCCCGTGATTATCATTTTGTCCGGAAATTTGAATACTCACGATCGAGGATGCGAGCCAATCGTTATCAGCGACGAACAATGCGATCGGTACTTTGATTCTCGTGATATCGTAATCGGGTGGTAAACTGCTATTGTATCTTTGACGATTTTTCAAAGGCCCGTAATCGTAAGCTCGGAAACGACCCGAGTTTATTTCTTGGCCGTAATGCACGAGCGTTCTAGTCGACGTACCGGCTGGAGAATGACTCAAAATTACTGGCAAAAGAGTCTGCAACGTCATTAAAGATTTTTAAAAACTTTGCAAACATATATAATAATATGTACACGTATTATTCATATTTAAACATTCACGGTACTTCGAATCGAAGATATACACAACATCGACATAACCTCACAATTTTCGTAACCAGGTTTTTCATAAACACTTTTTAAGTATTTATTTTATTAAAAACGTAACTTCAGACTTCGAGAATTCGCAAATTTCGATTATTTTCTTTATTTTTCTTTTCTTCTTCTTCTTATTATTATTATTATCTTTATTATTCGTTATAGTTTTACGATCAATATTATCCACTTTTCAAAAGTTAGGTTAAGTTAGCAAAATTGAATTTCCACGAGTCGGAATATGATTTAATAGAAAACACGTAAAGCCAAACAAATTTGGTAACGAGATAACTCACCGTGTTAAATTCAGCTTTGTCGAATCCACAGATAACGAATATTGAATTCGCGCATACTTTTTCCTCGACGGTGTCAATTTCGCATCCGTATTTCGATAGAAATCTCAGTAGGCTGTTCTGCGGAAGAAATTCATCCGCGCCGAGAAACATCGCTACCAACTAAAACATTCGATTTTTATAGTTCTTTTCTTTACCTTTGCGGGATACCTGATTACGCGTAGATCCATTAATTATTGCATAATTGATTCGTATTATTCGCTAAACAATTGCGGAGTCATTGAAATAACGTATGAAAGCGAAATAAACTATATCAAGGTTACCTCAATGTCATCGACGAAAGGAGCCAAAATTCTGATGGGACTCTTAAGATGACTGAGATAAGCGACCGGTGCGAGCGATATCATGGCTCGTACACGGTTTGCCATTTTTGGCTCTCGAGACGCCATAGCGTAAAACATCGTCGTGCCCATCGAGTGGCCCACGTAGACCAAAGTATCATTTTTGTAATCCGTGATGTATCTTATAACCGCAGGTAAATCGTATAAACCCATTTCGTCCCAACTGTTAAAGTTAACATTGAAAAATGTTCGCGTCGTAAATTTCATCGTTTTCAGGAGAATCGGCGTTAGGCGGTATCGTGCCGCTGTAAAGGAGTTTTTCACCTGAAGTCCCAGAATTTCGAATCGCTGGTGGTTAGCGTCGTATGAGCGCGAGAGTACGTGTTCCCCCGGGAGTTACCGAGCCAAACGTCGTATCCTCGGTCCGCCAGAAGATAAGCTTTACAAAAGAATTTTACTATTTCGTACTAACAAACTTTACCTTCGTTTAAGGAAACTTTCGGACACGGTTCAGTTTTATCGAATAATCAAATTGAACTTTGTCACTACGGTTCTAGAGTTAAACTCTCGTTACCAAAAAACGGGATTTATTCCTTTGCGAATATTTGGTCTCCAAAAATTAAATCGTTGGTTTGAAATCTTCATTCGACTTATACTATTGAAAATGAATTACCAAGAGCTTTGTACTTTCCGATTACGACCCAATCTGCCGAACTACTCAATAGTCCGTGCTGTAGAAAAACTGGTGTAGATCCGACTTTCCCTGGTATTCGATGAAGCGTCAAGATATATCCATCGGAGGTAATAACAAGGTGAGCTTCCGAAGGATAGCCTGCTCTTTTTATCATATCTAACTAAATAGAATAGCATAATAATAATTATTATAATAATAAGAAGAAGAAGAAAAATAATACTTTTTATAACTTGTATAAGTTATAAAAGCATTATTTTTTTCTTATTGAAAATTGAAATAATTAAATCGTAACAATAAATAATAAAAATGAAATAATCTATTTCTACAAAAACATACGATCTCTAAAAAGTAAGAATTGTAAAATCATCTCCACATTTCTCTGTGTGGAACGCACGAACGTGCTCCCTAATAGCGAGCATGAATCATTTTTCGATCACATTAATCGTATGCAGCAGAAACATGAATGAATGAGTCACCCAAATGCAAAACTCTTGATTATTGAACTTTGCACGTTTTGAAGAGACACAGTCAATCAGCAAGTATCAAATGGGTCGTGTAACAAATATAGCGGGCAACGTTATCGTGGGACAAAGAATTATCACATTCTACTGTGTGTATTATAACGCCCTTTTTCGTATATTCGCAACAAGGTTCAAGATATTATCTTTAATTTATCTATTAACAATATATTTTTTTCGTAGGTCATTCATTGTTATATTACATTCGTGATATTTTTTAAAATCCTAAATTAAAAAAAAAGATAAGAAAAACGTGTACATTAATAATCCGTTCATTGTTATTATTATTATTATTATTATTCATTGTTTTTGTTATTACTCAATGACAACAATTTGTTAGTGTTAATCAGTTATTGTTATCAGCTATTTCCAATAATAATTGCTATTATCAATTGATAATGATAAAAAAATGATTATTAATATTATAATTTATTACTAATCGCTAACCGCAAAAATGTACTCGATTTATACAATAAAAAATTGTTGATCGCCACAAAACTCGTTGTTTCTTTTAAACAAAAATACATTTCCCATAATGATTATTCCATCATACTTTTCTTACAGAAATATTAATTTGGTGTTTCTTTTTAATTAGACAAAAACGAATGTTAAAATAAGTAAATTGCCTTTGAACGAACGGTCCGTTTTACGAGAAATGGCCCATACATGATGCATCGGTCGATAAAGTAGGGATCAACACACAAATTATCGTATACAGATGAAACGACCAGAAATAGATTTTTAATTATAAATAAACTTATAAAAACTTACGGTCGACGATCCAATATCGGGATCGTCATTGATCGGTTTCTCGATTTCTCTATGACGATAAAACGAGATTATCTTTGTCAGTAGATAACCATCAATGTCATTGCTGAGCTCGTAACTTTCGGCAGGGACGTTCGTAGTGCACATGAATAGTACGATGAGCACGAGGTTTTCCATTTTCAATGAATCGAAACGTACTTGATTTTTTTTTTGTTTTTTCTTGATATATTTGACTTTTGTCTTTATTCGTCAACAACGAAATAACACGAATTAACGAAAATACGTAAATTGTTTGTTTTCGACGAATATTCGATGAGAAACGATGAGATGCGCGATGTCAGGCGCAATGCTCACTAGTTTGCTCGATTGAAGTTCGCCACCGGCCGCACTATACGGGAATGTGCATAATCGTCTGCTAAACCTCGAGAAAAAGACTCGAATATACTTCCCTCTCTCACGCAACTCACGACACATTTACATTCGATTTTTTTTTAACTAGTTGTATCGCGATTGATTATTTTCAGAATAAAGTGTTTTTACTATTGATTAATTGTTTTTATTAATATTTTTATTATTATTTTCGATCCTAATTTATTGGGTTTGTTTGGGTTTGTTTGGGTTTGATTGATTAATAGTAAAAACAATTTATTCTGAAAATAATCAATCGCGATACAACTAGCTAAAAAAAATTGTTTGGGTTTGTTTGGGTTTAATTGGACGAAATATTATAATATGTTATATATTGTTTAGATTATTAGTTTAGTTTATTATATATTTTATTTTTATTAGTTTATTATATATTTAATTAATATATTATGAATATATTAAATAGGTATATTATTTGAATATATATCATTTCGATCTTTTGTGATTAAGAATTGAAAGCTCGTTTCGAAATCCTTCGAATTTTCGCATAGTGTATCTCGGCGAAAAGGAAAACATTTTCAGTCCTTTTCTTCCCCCACCACTTCTTATTGAGCGACCGGCTACTGTGCTCGAATGTCACGTGTGTAATTGTTTATTCGCGCCGACCCGGCACGAACAAAGTCGTACGATTTCACTATCATCAGCCATCAGCTATCAGATACGAGCAAACGGTAATTATAATCAACACAGTCACTATCACATTTTCGCATGTCACTGTTATAATCATCGATAACAAATTAATTCTATCGTTTTTGAGACGCGACATAACCTCACATATTTTCGAATTACTCTCCGCCTCTCTCTCCGTGATTTTACTCGACGATTTTCATACAATACGCGATTCGGCGATTAGCGGAATCCTTGATACAGAATGAACGAAGCAACTCTACCACCATCGCCGAATTGGTACTTGAGCGGTATTTTATCAGCGGCTAGAGACGGAACGGTGGCGTGGGGAGCCAGGAATTCAATAGTCGTAGCGAAACCTCGCCAGGATAGCAAAATCCTTCGATATTCCCTTATCGGTAACGCCCATCCGGACAAAGTCACCTGTTTGGCGTTTTCGCCGGAATACGGTACCGACGGCAAAAACCTCGTTATCTCGGGCGGCGAGGAACACATAGTCAGAATATGGGACTTGGAGACTGCGAGCGCCGTTTCGTCGCAAGCTTACGTCGATGTGAGAAACCCTTTTTTACCGTACAGTCCCCGATCGTATCGTTGTATCCTCAACGATACGATCGGGAGTTATTCAGCCGTAATAACAAACGCAAACAAACTGGGACAGCGCACGTTCCGTCCGGAAGAGTTAAGAGACGTTCGATCCTATAAAAAATCGTCAAGCAAGCTAATTTCTAACACCGATAAATCTTTCCTCTAATTTCTGATAAAAAGCTATAACGATCGATAACCAATTTCCAGACGAAGCAAAAAGTCGTCGGTGTCGATTGGTCCAAATGCGACCCGGATCTGGTATGTTTCGTGAGCCGAGAAGGCCTCCTGATGTCTTGGACCGTATCTTACAACGGTTGCCAGTTGTATTCTTTCGGAAAGCTTACCGCCACTTGTTTGAGCTTGTCGCTTCACAAAGCCAACGTAGCTGCGATAGGGACCAAGAGCGGTTTAGTTTACATCGTGAATTTGCAAGGGAATGGCTCGGTGACGTACAAGTTGAGAGGCCACGACGTAGAAGTTACGAGTTTGTCCTGGTGTCCGACGGAAGAGAATGTATTGAACGTAGCCGATTCAGAATCGAAAGGATCGAAGGATATGCTGCTGGCGTCTGGAGCGAAAGACCGGTCAGCCTCGTTAATACCTTTTTCTTCAAAAACTCGTTTGATAATTTCTCATTTTTGATAACTGATTTGACAGGTCCGTATTCGTATGGCGGGGTGGAGGTGATGGCAGATACCAATTGAATCTACCCATACCTCCGGGACCAATGGATTCTCATCAACATCGATCAAAACTGCCATCATCATTGGGAAACTGGACGGCAGTTTGTTGGGCCGAGCCGAGATTGCTGTTGGCTAGTTCTTCCTGGGGTGAACTGATCTCCTGGAATCTCACTATAGACGCCAAAAACAAGCCTGTCTGCAAATTGATACACGCTCATCACGCACGCGGGTTATTTTGCATCGCTAATGTACCGCGACCAATAACAAACGGCAACGAAAATTGGAGAGACCGGATTCCGTCAGTAAACTTCATTACTTCGTAAAATCGACTTTTCCTCTTTATCGTAGAACCCGAAATTTTTGACAAGCTCGACTTTGACTTTTATAGCATTTGTAAATTACGATAATTTTCTGCAATTAGAACAACCGTATGGACGTTAGCTCAAGATCGACAAGTGGCTCGGATCTCCCTAATGGGAAGAGAATCCACCCTGGAATACAGCGTACCCACTCAAGGCGGTTACGTTTACTGTATGGCCGCTTGTCCCCTGGATACTTCGCGGATAGCTTTTGGTGCTGGTGACGCAATGCTCCGCGTGTGGAACTTGTCCGAACCCCACGAAACGTCCTTCGACGTGACCGCACAGTGGCAAAAGATCATGGGGAAAGTTCGATCGGTACGAAACTTTCAACAATCTCACAAACGACAGAAAAATTCATCAACCATGAAAATTCATTGACGAAGTTTGAAATAACGTTTAGAACGATTTCAGATCGCTTGGCATCCGGAAAAAGAGAATTTATTGGCTTTTGGAACCGGAGAAGGACGCATAGGTGTATGGGACACGAATTCGAGCGCCAAACCTCCGATTCTCTATCGTCAATATCATCGCACCACTGTTTACTCTCTCGGCTGGGGACCACATCCGGATAATAAAAATTTCGTTCTTTATTCGTGCGGCGACAATGAACTTGCCTACTATCCCTCAGATAAACCTAACCAAGGTAACATTTTTAGTAAAAATACTTTAGATTAATCATTTAATTTAATTACTTACTAATTAATTACTAATTAACTAACTGCTAATTACTTACTTATTACTTACTAATTAATTATCAATTACTTACTAGTTAATTAATTACTAATTACCTACTAATTAATGAATTTAATTAGATTATTAATTTACTTTACTTTACTTTAATTTACTTCAGATATAATCGTCTAATCTACTTTAGATTATTATAAAAACTCGATACCTGAATTTTCGGAACTTTTGCATCTATTTTGAGATAAATGTGGTACAGAATCGGTTGATAATGATATAACCAGAATAATAGAGTTTTCAAGAGTATTCGCCACCAATAGAAAAAATGCAGTATTTCAAAAAGACTTATTTCACGTTATCTAAATCCTCGAGTTTTCTGTACGAGTCTTTCCCATTGCAGAAGCGAAGTCGATCGTGAAAAAGGGTTGCACGGAGTTCGTATGGAAACCAGATTATTCCTGCATCGTTGTAGGCTACGAGGATGGGTAAAACGGATTTTAAAACGATTTTTAAGTCGAACATAAAAACCAAAAAAAAATAAACATAAAATTAATTCGCAGATCTATTTCGTTCATGAATCGAAAATTGAAAGAAATCGGGACACCGATTTACGCGTTGAAAAAAGCTGTCCAATGTCTGGTTTGGCATCCCGAGAGTACATCGACCGATCTGAATTTATCGGCTTTTCGAAATTACCTGGCAATCGCGATAAACTCTTCGACGGTAACGATCTTTGATTTGACCGATTTTATGGAAACGATCGTAGACTCGAACGAACGAGACGAATCTTCGTTATCGATAGAGAATGCAACAGCCAAGTTCAAAATCGTTGCGAATTTGAACGGCCACAACGAAAAAGTCGTATCACTCGCATGGAGTTCCCATTTCAGCGGCCATTTGATAACCGCAAGCTACGACAATACGGTACAAATTTGGAAGGTCGAAACTCAAGAGCTGATAGCTACGTATTTGGAACACACAGCGCCTGTTCAATGTTGCATGTGGAGTCCTTTAGATCCGGATTACGCGATAACGGGATCGTCAGACTTCACCCTCCGGATTTGGAAAATTTCCGAGCAAAAAGTCGTCTCGCCATCAGCGAATCCTCAGACGAAACGCGTTCGAACGAAAAAGAGCAAAAGTAAAAAAGTGACGAAAGAGACGAAGACGATCGTTGATGTGCCAAAAGAAACATCCGAGATCGATGCAAAACTGGAAAAAGTCATTGAAGTAGCTAAAGAAGACGAACAGCGAATCGACGCGAAAACTAAAAGAGAACGACCTAAAAAAATCTCTTATTTGACGGGTTACACAAAACGCTTGAGCGAGAAGAAAGCTTACGTTGATTCTCTGAGAGATCTCGTAGGACAAGTTCGCGAATCGAAAAACGAAAAAAACGAGGAAACAAAGAAAATCGTAGAAAATTCAAAGGCAACGATCTTCGGTAATCGCGAAGAAATAAATACGATTTTGGAAAATGAGATATCATTGCAAACGAGCCAGTCTCGTTACAACGCAACGACTGAAATGAGCCTTTGGAACAACAGCTTGCGAAAGAATCTCCAGGAAGCGACTAGCCAAAAGCGTTTAAACGATTTTTTGGTATCTCTATCAGCTGGATTATCAATGAAAACTTGGCAGGAAACTTGCGAAGCTTACGCTACTCAATTGCTGTTCGAATCAAATCCGACGAAAGCTGTCGCTTATCTCCTTTCCGTTCACAAGATTCATCGAGCTATTGAAGTGTACATCGATCAACGAATGTACAAGGAAGCTTACGTTCTAGCCAGATGTCGAGTCGACGAAGAAGATCCAATTTTAAAAAGGATACTCGATGAATGGGCTAATAACGCGAGCAAACAGGGTAACTTCGAGGAAGTTGCTCAATGTTGCCTAAAACTCGGTGATTTCGCGAAAGCAGCGAGATTTCTCGGTCGACGAAGAGATATCGAAATTTTGGAAATCGCAGCTGAACTTGGCCAGCTAGGGCAAGAG
Source organism: Ophioninae sp. B BG-2022a (assembly GCA_030522765.1). Lineage (NCBI taxonomy): Eukaryota > Metazoa > Arthropoda > Insecta > Hymenoptera > Ichneumonidae > Ophioninae sp. B BG-2022a. Next base: position 8,055 of record JAPYZJ010003093.1, on the reverse strand, counting down.
CCGGGTCTTTCCGAATCGATCGCGGAGCAAGCTTTCGCAGAATCGCTTTTTGGTTCCGATATCGCAACGGCTCGTCGATTAGTTAACAAATTTGTAGAAATTCGTCATCGTCGAGCCCAAATCGAAGTATTCGAAGAGCTGAAGGCTATCAGGAATCGACATATTGATTCTTCAACTATTTCTTCCTGGCTCGAAACCGGAAGTAACGAGAATCTTTTGGATAAATTACGTTTGAAATGTTGCGATTATCGAGACGATTATTGCAACGCGATCGGAAATAAGAATTTCGAAGTTGCCGAAAATGAGGCGAGTTTGTGGGTGGCGACGAGTCATCATTTGGCTATGTACGCGATTGCTGATAACAGAGAAAAACAATTGTGCCATTTGGCTAGCGCACTCGGAAATCTCGCTACTTACGAAATCGTTCATCCGAACAAAACGAGCGATGTTTTTCATAGCTTTTTTCTTCGATTGATGGTATCTTTGGAATCGCTCGCTCCTGGAAACGATGAAAGCTTCTTCGCTACGGATGACTTCCCGGTGTGTAAAAGCTTGAGAGCTTTCTTGTGTTTCGCTCTTCTCAATTGGCTCGCCGATCACTCAGGGGAACCGGAAAATCTCGATGATGCATTGACTCTCGTAGAAAAATTGTTACCGGATGTCTTCGATGAACGAAGCGTCAAGTACTCGACGATCACCAACGATATCAACAAATTAGAAGCTTCCCTCGCATCTGCTATAGGTGAGATAAAGCATCGGCAAGTCTTTCTGCTTCGTTCGATTTGTGTACTAATACTCTTTACAGGCAAATCCCAAAAAGCTGATGACGAGGAAGCCACGGAAGACACGGCGGTACTCCTAGCGAAACTAGATGACGCAAGAAACGAGAAAAAACTTTTTGTGGAAGAGCGCGTTTGCGCTCCGAGTCCGTTACTCGCTTTCATCAAAGCGACGCAGCTATCAGTCGCTTTACCCGATACTGATAAAAAGGAGATTTTCACGAAACTCGTGTCGGAAACGTGGACGAAAGTCACATCTTGAACTAACCTAATTTTCAAGGATACTGAAAGATACAACATTTGAAAATTTATTTTCGTAAGAAAGCATCCATTCTCTTTTTTTCCCCATATTTTTCCATGTACAAACTATCAATATCGAAAATAACGATCGGCTCTTCGTAAGTTCTTCATTTGGCGTTTATCCGCCAGAAGAATAGTTGGCGATCGCTAGCTGCGCAGAGATAAGGCAACTTGTGATGCCAAGTTATACCGCCGACGAGATTAACTTTTCCACACATAACGACTTGTTTCGTTCGCAAGTTGGTAACTTTTATCAAATTGTCCGGTCGTCCGAGGCTAGCGACGAGATTTTCGCTGCATTTTGCAAACTTCACGGACAAACCGCCTTCGACGTGAGGCGTGCGACTTTCCGTCGGACGACTCGGTCTCGAAACATCCCAGAGGAGGAGTTCTCCGGCTGCGAGACAAACGACCTTGAGAGGATTCGGACCCCAATCCGCGCAAGCTAAGGGTATAGCTCCGGCGTCCAACGACATTATCGCTTGTTGACTTCTCACGTTGTACATGTGGATCAAACTGTTTTTCTCCGCGACGAGTAGCTTTCCGGATTCCTCGCTGTGCCAGCACACGCTCATACCCGGCGAGGTCAGATAAAAGCTCGTTACGTATTTTTGCTCTTCTTTGACCGCCCAAAGCTTACAAGTATGATCATCCGACACCGAAGCTAAGAGCTCACCCTCCGACTCGTAAGATATGTCGTTTATGTAATCCGTGTGACCCTCTAATACCTGAAAGTTTCGTTAATACCTCTTATAACGAAAATTTGAATCGAGAGGATCTTGATTTCGGAATGTGGAACTCTAGACTCGATTTTATGTAATACGCACTTGCGTAACCTGCAAATTTTGAAAATCGTACAGACTGAACTGATGAAAAAGGTTGGGCTATTGGGTGATGGAATAATGTTCTGTAGAATTGCCGATAATAAGCTTCTTATAATTTAGCATTTAAGGACACGTCGAAGAAGAGATAGTCGAAATTTTGAAATCACAATTTCTCAAGGACGAAACGATTTTTATCGTTAAATTCGAGTATCTATGTCCGTCTTTATGAATTCTACAGACTGATGCTCGATATTGCGCTGCAAACTTAATCGGAGCCGAGAAAACTGATTTTGAAAATTCGTGAGGTTATGTCATTAAACGTATACTTGCCTCGTAAACATGAACATCGTTTAGATTGCTATTGTAGAGTCTGATTTTAAAATCGGCTCCGGCGACGCAAAACGCGACAACTTTTGGAACTACGCTCAGCGACGTGTCAGGACTCCAAGCCATAGCGTGAACTCTCGTGTCGTGATGAAAAGTTCTGATGGGCTTGTAAGAAATATCTTCGACCAATTCATCTTCTTCCTGGAATGAAAAAAAGTTATGAAACGATGATCCGATCGGAAAAATTGTTCAAAGGTAGATTTAAGAATTACCTGAAATTTGATAATTCCAACGACGATTTCTTCACCGAGAGCGATGCAGACGAGACGCTGCGACCATTCGTAAGGCGAGAACTCGACACAGTAAATTTGCTCAGCAAAAGTGAGCTTCGAAGTTGGCTGACTCACTAGAGCTTCGTGCATAATTTTTCGAAATATTTAAAAAACCGAGTTAACGAATAACGAAAAGCTTCATTGACATGACCACAAAAGTACTAATTTTTATATAAGATTGAATTTACGTGACGTTTCAGTTTTACGATTTTCTTTTAACTTTCTTGCTAATAGTTTTCAAGCTCGCTCATTTTTAGGATTCTCGGGATTAACCTCAAACTCCCGTTTGAATTGTCGAGGAAAATAAGCGGACTCTATAATTGGCGTTCGCGCTGGATTTATATGGCCGTATTGTCATATCTCTCTAGAGTGTAAACCCTAGCTAGTCTGCGGTTGAGGTTATTGAGCCGCCTCGCGGCAAAATGCGAAATCTCGAAAATTTCGCTTCAACGTTGCCCTCTATCGACGCTTTCGAACATTCATCGCACTTCGTTATCGACCGAGCAACAAACATAACCTCAATGTTCCGCGAACGTAAACTTTTCGAACGTTTCGCGCAAAAGCTCTGTCAGCGCTCAAGCACGTGGCTAAGAATTTGTTTTGATTATTTTCTTTCCAAAAGTTTACCTTGTTTGCAACAGGTTGAAACTCTTTGAATCAAAATGCCCGTCGATCAAAGGCGAATAAATGGCCCGGAAGTTTCGATTCCCTATCACATTTACATAGATTCCAATTCTAACCGTTCGGAAAATGAGAAAAGTTTGAGTTCGCGAGACGACGGTCGTAAAAACGATCAACTGAGAAAAATGTGTAAGTTTATGATCTTTTTTTTTTCAATTTTATTTTTAATTCTTTTATTCTTTTATTTACCAGTATTGTGAATTATATATTGAAATAAACGAGAAACGTTATTTGTCTCGTTGCGTCAGTCGCTAAAACTGGTACGATAAGCCAAGCCAAAGGATCTGCTTACGTAGAGATGGGAAAGTCAAAAGTCGTATGTTCCGTTTTTGATCCAAGAGAGACCCCTAACAAGAGCGGCTACAGCCTCCAAGGAAGTCTCTACTGCGAATTCAAATTTGCATCCTTTTCTTGCCTAAAAAGGAGGATGCACCAGCAAGACGTAGAAGAGAAAGAGTACAGTTTGATAATGCAAAGAGCTCTGGAGCCTGCAGTCTGCAGGGTAATCTAACGCTCGAATAATTCACATATATATAACGTTTATTTTCTCTATTTTTCACATCTGTATTCTTTCAGCACGAATTTCCCAATTTCCAAGTGGACATTTATGCTTTGGTTTTGGACGACGACGGGTCGTGTTTGGGCGCTGCCATAATGGCGGCTAGCTTAGCTTTAGCAAATGCTAGCATCCCTATGTACGGATTAGTAACCGCAGTTACAACGGTAATGTTTTCTGTTTTGCCGGAGTATGCCGAATTAGCCGTAACGCAGGGATACCAAATTTTCTTCGTTTTTAGGGATTCCAAGGCGACGTCTCTCTGCTAGATCCAACAGCGAAAGAAGAAGCTATCTGTAACGTTGCACAAACGAAGAAAGAAGGCGAGCGTATCAACCATGGTATTATGATGCAAGCTACGCTGTCGCGGGGCAATCAAATCGCGGAATTGCACTTCGTAGGTGACATTGACGCATCTGTGATGAAGCCTGCTATAGAAATGGCCACCGAGGCCAACAAAGAACTCTGTTTGATTCTTCAACAATGCTTGGTGAAATCCGTATTGAAATCGTTGAAGGAGAAAAACGAGGAGGCTCGTCCGATCGACACGGATGAATAAAATCGATTATAAATATAATCAACCGACTGTTTGAAATTTTGTTTCGCTCGTGGCTTCGCAACCCCCAAAGTGAAGCTGTAATTGTTTTCTTCATGTTTATATTGCTTTAGGAACGAAATAGGAAATTTGATGTTGTAAAGTATATATTTTTATTTTTTTTAAATATACTTTTTTATTTTTGTTATCGCCATGCGAGATATCGATTTCGACTCCACTGTGAGATATCGATTTCGACTCCAATGTGAGATATCGATCTCGACTTCAATTCGAGACATCGATTTCGACTCCAATGTGAGATATCGATTTCGACTCTAATTCGAGATATCGATTTCGACTCTAATTCGAGATATCGATTTCGACTTCAATTCGAGATATCGATTTCGACTCCAATGTGAAATATCGATTTCGACTCCAATGTGAGATATCGATTACGACTCCAATTCGAGATATCGATTTCGACTCCAATGTGAGATATCGATTTCGAATCCAATGTGAGATATCGATTACGACTCCAATTCGAGATATCGATTTCGACTCCAATTCGAGATATCGATTTTTGTTAATATTTCTGAATTTCAATCCACAGATTCAATAATCGAATTTTAATGATAAAGTAGGGATACCAAAAAACCGTACGTTTGCGCAAGTTTGCAAGCTTCGGGCCTCTCTGTTTTACCATCCCTGTCCGTATCTTCCTCGTGTTAGTTGCACGCGCAAAAACCCGAAATGGCGCAGTGGGCAAAAGATTCGCTGCGAAATAAATTAATTATAGCTGATGGTATTTTTCGTAGCTCTGGCAGTCGTCGCTGTCGTCGTTATCGCGCATTCGTAACACCGATCGGGATGTCAAAGCCGGTGCAATCGTCGAAGATGTTTTATCATTTTTGGTAAGTTGCGCGATACGATACGTCCGTGACAAGAACGGGATATTTATACTCATCCTTTCGTTCCTTCGAATTATAAGAAAAAAAAAACTTTTCTCCCGTTGCGCGTTATTGAAACGGAGAAAGGTCGTGATAACATAAGCAACGTTACGCATCCCAACATTTTTCGACTTACTTTGTCATTCGATATTTTTGACGTACATACATACGTAATTTCGATTCGATGATAAACGTCATTTCGCTGCAGTTTTTTCTTTTCTTTGAATTCTGTCACAGATTTTTCTTTGAAAATTCGTTGAAAAATTTTAGTTTCGTCAAATTTTTACTTATTTACACTTAATGGCCTTTTTTTTGTAATTCTATTGCAGATCGCCAAGTCCTTATCGCATGTGACTCGAGAGAGAACAAGATATGAGTTTGTTTGGGTTTGTTTGGGTTACATTGTTTTTTTAATAATTCTTCTATCGCAGATCGCCAAGTCCTTATCGCATGTGACTTGAGAGAACAAAATATGAGTTTGTTTGGGTTTGTTTGGGATACATTGTTTTTTAATAATTCTTCTATCGCAGATCGCCAAGTCCGTATCGCATGTGACTGGAGAGAACAAAATTTGTGTTCGTTTGGGTTTGTTTGGGTTACATTGTTTTTTAATAATTGTTCTATCACAGATCGCCAAGTACGTATCGCATGTGACCGGAGAGAGAACAAAATATGAGTGGTCTCCTGAGACGCGGTTGGTACTTGACGGCCAACAGATTATCCGAATTACATAGAAATTCCACCAACCGGAAGTTTCAACAAACATACGCCGCCGCCAATGCCAATGTCAATTCCAGAAACGATACTCAGCAGGTGACGTTTCCATCTTATTCCACTCTGTCTGGGAGAATTATAATGTTATATCCAATCGAAGCGCGTTCATTCCGCTTTTAAGAATTTCTTTAGGAATAAATTCACTTTGGATCCGTTCATCGGAATGAATGTACTTTGACGATTTGTACTATATTCTATCAACACTGATTTTCTAGAAACAGTACATTTTTTTTTGCTACATTGAGAGGAAAACTCAAAAAGCTTCAATTGAGCATTTTCGATTAAGACATGATTTTGGAGTTATACAAATACTTGAAATATTCATGCCAGTATTAGTCGGAGTGTTTTCTTCCGCTGTAACGTTTATTCTAGTGTCGCATTGATCCTGCAATTGTTTTATGGCTTCTATCCGAGCACTTTGCGATATTTGCTTCGCTTCAACGCTGCGTGGTTTCGTCGATCACTTTAATCCTCTTTAACACTATGTTTTCCATATATATGGATATATTTCTATCTCGCGACTGTGACCTTCCACAGCTGACGGATTAGGCTGGGTATTATAAGTCGTCTACTGGTAAAATGGATCTACGTGTTTTGTTTGGGTTTGTTTGAGTTTGTCTAAAAAAATAATTAAGATTTGTATCGTTCAAAAAAGCTGTCGATAATTTTTCTCAATTTTAACAAATAACATCAGAAGTGTGTCGAAACACATTTCGACACGCTTCGTAACTAGCAAAATTTTTACTGATTCATTTCGACAAGCTGTCGAAAAAAGTACGATTTTCAATTAGAAAACAACTTCGATTATTTATTGTTAACCAACCCAAACAAACCCAAACAAACGATTCGTTTGTACGCCAAAAAAATGTTATACGCTATTCGATGTGACTTGGACGATGGAATTTTAAGATAAAACGTCCACCGTTTTCGAAATCTGGAATCCGTGTTGTTTCAGCAGTCGGCGAATGTCGTCACGCCGGTATTTAAAAGAGCGATTAAATTCGGCGACAGATCAGCGGTGCGAGACGTCCAAGGCGACTACACGTATAGAGGATTACTCCTGAGTTCTCGTCAGTTCGCGAATGAGTTGGACAAAGTTTTTGGCGGCTCGCGACAAGAAAGAGTCGCCCTTCTATTGCCCAACAACGCGAGTTTCGTTATAGCGCAATGGGGATGTTGGATGAGCGGTCAAATAGGTGAGTCAAAATTTAGTCGATCGACGCACCAAAGGGGGTCTGAAACCCATAATTCTTTACAGCGTTTCGCCTTTTCAGAATTAACGAAATTAGTCCAGGGAATATCAAATTAATATCCGAAGAGCTTTTTTCCCATGAAATTTCTTGAATTTATGAGAAAAATAAATACATTGTAATTACTATGCTGGAGCCGTGATAGAAATTATACAAATTCAAAATTTTTGCCGTGCTATTCGAAATACACATTTTGATACTTTGATCGATTAATTCCGACACATATTTCAGTGGGGATTAGTAGGCAAGTTTTGGGCACTTTTGAGCAAATCTAAGCAAATATTGAGTATACGTAGCTGTACTGACATACTCGCCGTGGCGAAATTTCGCTTCGGATACGATTAAGCTAATATGACCATTCGGAATTTTGATTATTCAAAAAAATTCATTTTCGAAGTACGAATAAGATAATCGATGAATCTTTTGGTCATTTAAGGGCATGGGGAACACCGACATAATCTCACGAATTTTCGAAATCCGTTTTCTCGGCGTCTATTAAGTTAACGGCGAAAAATCGAGCATCAATCTTTGGAGAATTCATAGAAACAAAAATAGATACTTGAATTTAACGATAAAAATGTTTCGTACTTGAGAAATATTGATTTAAAAATTTCGTTTATCTCTCTCGCACTCGTGTGTCACGTGGTACGTCTTCAACATGTCTTTAACAGAATGACGAATATCGACATAACCTCACAAATTTTTGAAATCCGTTTTCTCGGCGTCGATTAAGTTAACGGCGAAAAATCG
>JAPYZJ010003092.1:0-43287 GCA_030522765.1 Ophioninae sp. B BG-2022a | reverse complement strand
TTTCTTTGATTATTTTTATTATTTTTTTTTTTTTTTCATTAATTTATTTATTTCACTCTTTACGGAGCGGACGAAACTTCGGACACCCGTTAGGGGGACGGTGACTCGAGGAAAAATCTTACCTACTTCGCGGTCTATCTCCTTTTAGGTATGAAGAATATCGCGGGTTTGCACGCCGGAGTACGCGAGACGCGGCTCGATGTCAGCCGCGAGAAAAAGTACACCTGTTGCGCACGCACGCGTGGCCAGTCGAGTATCTCTTTCGTCAGAAACACTCGCGCGAATCCAACGATTATTATTTCCGAATTTATGCGCTCGAAATTGCCAGCTTTTTGGTTTCGAAGTACCTTTTTTCTTGTTTTTTGCTTTTCGTATTTTTATTTTTATTTTTTTTAGTAAAAATTTGATACTCGGATTTTTGACAAATTGTCTGGTGCGACAAAATCATTTTTCTTTTCGAGTTTCTTTGCTAATTAATTTTTAAAAAGGAACAATTTTTTTCGATTTTTTTATAACGTAAATATATTTTGTATATAAAGCGTTATTCGAATACACATTTTTCAAGTGTCTTTGAAGTACCTTTTTTTTTCTTGTTTTTTGCTTTTCGTATTTTATTTTTATTTTTTTTTAGTAAAAATTTGATACACGGATTTTTGAAAAATTGTCTGGTGCCAGAAAAGCATTTTTCTTCTCGAGTTTCTTTTCTAATTAATATTAAAAAAGGAACAATTTTTCTTCGATTTCATTATAATGAAAAAATATTTTGTATATAAAGCGTTATTCGAATACACATTTTTCAAGTGTCTTCGAAGTACCTTTTTTCCTGTTTTTCGTTTTTCGTATTTTATTTTTCTTTTTTTTAGTAAAAATTTGATACACGGATGTTTGGCAAATTGTCTGGTGCAAGAAAATAATTTTTTATCTCGAGTTTCTTCATTATTTAATTTTTGAAAAGGAACAATTTTTTTCAATTTTATTATAACGACAATATACATTGTATATAAAGCTTTATTCGAATGCACATTTTTGAAAACTTCCCAATTTGAATATCCCGTCTACTTTACTCAGCGTATTTCGTTGGAACGATTTTTTTCTAATTTGCGGAAAATTTATTTCTGCGGTCAAAAAAAGTTTGAGCTGCTGTTAAGTAAAATTTGTGTTCTGGAGAAAAAAAAAGGTGCACGCACTTTCGATTTGCACGCAAACGATCGAGATCACATAGCCGCGAGAGATTTTCCACTTGCCGAGTTCTACCAGCCGAGACGTTATCATATGAGCATATATGTATACAGGGTGTCCGGTAATGAATGGATAACCTTGAAATGTGTTATAGTATATCTTATGCCCATTCAGAAAAAAATACGAAAAAAAAAATATCACAAGTAGTACCGAAGTTATGATTTTTTCAAAAGTCTACTTTTTTTAACCTTATTTCACTTTTACGAACACTACGATCAGACATGAATCGATTCCATCGATTTTTTGTTGTTTTATTCATTCATTTCTGATCGTCGAGTTCATAAAAGTGAAATAAGGCAAAAAAATAGACTTTTTAAAAAAAGTCATAACTTAGGTACTACTTATGATATATTTTGTTTCGTATTTTTTTTTCTGAACGACTATAAGTTATACTATAAGACATTTCAAGGTTATCCATTCATTACCGGACACCCCATATATATTATGAATAAATATATATATATATACATATATATTTATATATCTGTATAAATAGCACGATATAGTTCAACAACGGTGTTTTTCCCTCACTGTGCTTTTCTCTCGGTACTCTTCGTGCCAATGGGATTCAGTTGGGTTCCCTCTTGTCTTTTCCTTCTCTTTTATTTTCGAGTACCTTCGCGAGAGAACTCTCCCTCGAGGAGCGAATCTCCTGAGCGTGACGGAAAGTGCCTGTAGGCGAGGTACTCGTGTAACTTCTTGGTTTCAAGGATGAGAAAGGAATATAGAGAGTGAACAACCGTGCGGAAGAGGTAAAACAAGAGTTGCCCCCCAAACGAGTATGAGAGAGAACGAAGAACTTCAGAAATTAGCGTGAAAATTCGACTTCTTTTTTTTTTCGATGACACGTTCGATAGTAACGATATCAACGATCGTTCGATACGGCAATTAAAGTATTACTCGATCGACCTCGAGCCAAAAAGACGAAGGTTAAGGACAAAAAGTACGATCTCGGGGAATCGGGGATTTATGAGTCTGGATCGTGTCGTAGATATTTAAGCTTGCGAATAGATAATTCAATCATAATTTAATAATTAATTTAACAATAAAAAACAATTTCTGGAAATAAACTTTTTATTTAGATAATATATTAATAATTTTTAATTAATCAATTAATACGTGGAAATCAAAGGAATAAAAATTGTATCTCGTCAGTAATTGTACACCTGTTTCAACGGTCCAACAAAAAAATTGTCGATTTTTATATCTAATTAATACGTTCGGGTAGTCGTATTATAATTAGTAATTACCCAAAAACTCAATATAAATTGAGCTTTCCAATAATAGCTTATTAATTCTAAAACTTGAATCCTAAAACAATTCATGTTTTAGAATTTATTCGATCAACTATAATTTCTCAAATTATCAAGAATTTTCTCGATTTTTTATCATCAATTCAGTAAAGCCTTTGAAAACCTTAAACGACGGTGGCTGGAAATGTCTTCTTCTTTTTTTGCATAAAAATCAAGGCCACCCGTCGATAGAAACGCGTAGAAATCGCTGAAACGGAAAATGCAGGTGATCGTAACTTTCATCGCGTACGTCGAACCGTAATTGATGCAGTTTTAATTAATGAACTTTAATTGATACGTGGATCGACCCAGTCAAGAACACGGCACGAGATTTTTTTCTCATCCCAATGGAAAATAAAAAAAAATTCAAAACGAAAAAATGCTTTTTTTGGTGCTTAAATAAATCGTTTTATTTTGAAAATCGATTTTTGATCGTTATTTTTTTTAATCGAAACAAACGCGAGGCGTATATAGGACCAACGCGTCGAACAAATAAAAAAAAAAAGTGTGCGTGCCCGGTTTTAGTGTTACGTGAATATTCAGTCACAATCGACCCAGAACTGGCTCGGATAATAAAGTTCACGAACATAAAATTGCGGCTGCGTATCCTCTATCGCGCCAACATTGACGTCCGGCGATTAAAAAAGAAATCCCGTCTCGGAGTCGAAAAAAAAAAGAGTGCCTCGAAAGAGGTGGGGAGAGGGAGAGGGAGGGGGAGTAAGAATATCGCGGACGAGAACGTGCGCACCCATCGCGGAAAGTGAGAGTCTCTCTCTCTCCCTCTCTTTTTCTCTCTATCTCGCGTTTCATTTACGTTATATTGCACACGAGAGTTACGTCGATTGATCGAACGACCTAAATAAAAAAGATGAAAAAGTCTCGACCGAAAAATATATATTTCCGAGATCCCCAGATTGCCAAGATTGAGGATAAGATAGTATTTATTCCGATTGCTCGTATCGCTGCGAAATCGAGCTTGCATAATTAACGAATAAATTACTTTTCATTTTTTAAAATCGTTTATCCAAAATGCGTTTTTTACGAGTTTTCTCCGGCCAAAAAGAAATACGATTTTACTATTTCTGTTTTTTTTTTTGTTACATTTTACTTACTGTAAGTACGATGTTTTGGCGATTGAAATTATTTTTCGAAATTATGCTGATGAAAAAGTTTTTATTCTTTGGGGATGGAAACCTAGGGATAAATCAGAATAGATGAAAAATGAATTTTTGGAAAACACTGGATTTTCGTAAGCACCGAAATACGAAATGGCATCACGTTCTCTCTTCTTTTCGTTCTTCCTATTTACTTTTGTATTTTTCTTCCCCTCGCACCCCGCTTCTACTTCTTTTTCCACACGTTTCGTGCCCGCATTCTTCCATCGTCTTTCTCTTCCTATGCCACAATCGGGCGACTCCGTCTTGCCACGCACTGTTTGCAACCACTTTTATCTTATTTCTCTGACCGCGTGAGGGCTCACGCGAAAACAAGAGCCTCGAGTTAGCCAAGAGAGACGAAGAGAGAGACCGCGAGACGGGGGGGGGGGGGGGGGGGGGGAGAAACGAGTGTGGAGAAAAGATTTCGCTGCACTGCTTGGGCGAGTGGATGAGGAAAAAACGAAGAGGAAGAGGGATGTAAGGAAGCGAAAAGGAACGAAAAAAAAAATACGACAAAATAGAGAAACCGAAGAATTTTTAGCACACATATGTACTCTAGTGTGAGTTTGGCAGTTCTCCGATTTAAAAATAGGCAGCGAGCGATCTGCAGTTGTCTCTATTACCAGCTTAAGTTATTACCCGATGAATATTTAAAATATCGAACATTTTTATTTTAATATTCGATGAATTACAGTTCTTCGTAGAAAAGTGATAAAATAAAAAATTCACGAATTTTTTACTAAATTATTTAGAAGTTATTAACGTGGGAATGTAACACGGTCGTTTGTGGAAAAACATTTTGGGCAAATTTTGATGGTTGAAAAACGAATCGAACTTGATCGCCAAAAATCTTGAAAATATTACGTCATCAAAATTTAGGATCGAGCGATTGATTGAGCTAACTTTCAAATAAATACACTCCGTTGTCGCGGTCGCCAATTCAATTTGTGAATTAATGAAGAATTTATTGCAACATGAATCAATTTGAGTGGACGATGATCAGCAATTGATGGAAAATTCAGAATATATTGAGTTTTCGAGTAATTATTAATTGATAATAATAAAATGATTCGAAAGTATAAAATAAATTGAAAATTGCGAAATTTTTTCGTCGGACATTTGGAACAGACGTACAGTCACTGACGAAACCTCAGCCAGGCAATACATTTGAATTCGACTCAATTATAATTGTAAGTTGAAAATTCACGTTTCCTAGTATTGATTCAATATTAAATTATAAATTTAATTCACGATTATACGATTTCGAAATATCTTTGGATCGATCCGGTAATGCCTCAAATATATGCTCAAACTCGAGCTCTCCTATATCCCCGATCGATTAGTTCGACTCAGTATCGATTTTTCATGCCAAGGGAATCCTTACCTCACAAAATCGAAACGCGTAACTTATCAGGCAAATTTATTATCTTCCGTAATATATTTTCTCGTGCGTACGAAGAAAAGGAGAAAAAAAAAAGGTAAGAAAAGTTCATTGCCACCGCGTTACGTATCGATTTATTCGCTAATTATCGTACCACAAATATTTTCTCGGATGACAAAAAAAAAGAGGGAAAAAAAAAAAGAGCACTTGTTCGATGAAAAGGAAAAAAAAAAGGTATACGACGTATCGTCTTCTCGCGGTTGCATAGTTCGACGAGACTTTGCGATCTCTGTTGCGGTGCAGTTACATCGCCTTTCCAAGCGAGAGAGCGCAGAAGAGAGAAAAAGATGGAAAAGTGCAAGAGAGAGAGAGAGAGAGACGAGAGCGGAGAACCGCGAATATCAGGGTGGGGATTAGGCCTTGGGAGAGTTCGCTGCACCTCCCGTCCATTCTTACGTCTCACCCCGCCGTTTCTCCTTCTCTCTCTCTCTCTCTCTCTCTCTTTCTCTCCCCCTCTCACTTTTTCCCTCTTTTCTCCTCTTCCATCGCTGCAACGACGACGACGCCGACGACGACGCGTCGCAACTTCCAACTTCCCCTTTCCAAGACGATCCTCGGTGCAGCGACGAACCACACATGCAACTTAATTGACGATAGGCGCGTACCACACGTTTACATTTTCGTCGGTACACGGGCACGTCCGATGAGGATAACGCTGGGCTTACGGTCGAGCTCGCACGCTGACACGTTTTTCCAGGATCGGAAATGTCCCCCGTACAAAGGAAAACGAGGAATCGTCTCGTCTCACTATTATTTATTAGCACACGAAAAACGTTTTTTTTTTTTTTAGAACATCATTTTTCATCAACCGGAGAAGTACCGCTTTGTCGATGGAAATTCGTGCGGAATCGAATTTTTCGTCGATTCGAGTGGACGGTTAGGATGGATATTTAAAAAGCAAAATTGGATAGTCAAAATTTTTGAAAAGTTTTAGTAATTGGAGTTCTTGGTTGAACGATAATACTCGAATTATTTTGGATTTTTACTGCGAATTATTTGGTCATTGTAAAAAAGTGAAAGATTTATTTTAACGATTAATCAATCAGCAATTATTGGAAAACTTATAATATTTTTTAATATATATTACATTTTTGAGAAATTCTTCGGAAAGATAAAATGGTTTGAAAATATCGGTTAATTTAAAAAAATGAGATATTTTTGTTGATCGAACGGAGCAGATGTACAATAACTGACAAAACCCCAGTCAAGTACACGTCAATCGAATTTGAGTGACATTATTGAAAATGTAAAATTAACATTTTTAAATATTAATAAATAATGAAATGATCTATTTGTAAGCCTAAACATGTACGATGCTGCCCATTTGTAAATCCACGATTTCGAACGAACTTTTTGGCCGACGGTCCATCCATTAATACCTCAAAGATTATTGAGAATTTCAACGACCTTTTTTTTCAATGAATTTTAATCAATCGTTTCAAAGTGTCATCGGGTCGAGTGCAATTACGAATAATGAACTTTTCGTTGATTTGATTGATACTCGACGAAACGATGGTTGGCTTGAATGGAAGTCACATTTATTTTTGATGTCATTGAAAATTCATTTTTTTTTTTTTCGTCTCTCATTCGATTCGTGGCTTTTTCGACGTGCAGTATGCGCACGCACGAATTTTATCGAGCTCGCTGAACGAACGAGAAATTGATAAATACTACGGATTATCGTTGTGCACGAGTTTCGTGAACGCACTCGTACATGTACGTGTACGTACACATTATTTGCAGCGGAGCTGACCGCGTGTGACCGCGAGAGAACTCGATCACTCTCGCCCGATCGCACACATTGTAGACACAATAAAAGAGGAGAAGGCTGATCTTTTTTTAAACAATAACGTCCGCAAGTGGAGCTCGCTCGTTTAGCCGGACGTGCGCTCGCTCGTACACATAATAACTATTGTACATAGTATCGTTTCCTGTATCAGATCAGCGTTAACGATACCTATACACAATCCCCTACATATTTATGTACCAGCGTTTGTGTACTCGCGTACCGTCGCAATTGTTCGTAACTATCGTAATCGATTTATTGAAAAGTTCGTCGATTTATTTATCGAGTCAACTTTTTTGGGCAACTTCACTGATGCACACATTTTTCAGGAATAAATAATTGATTTATTGAAAAGTTTAGAAATTAATGTATTAAATCGAGTTTTTTAGGCACCGTCGCTGATGCATATTTTTTAGAACAGAAATAATAGATTTATCGAAAAGTTCATAAAAGTATTTATTAAATCAATTTTTTCGATTTTAATTTGTCGGATTTTATCAATTTTTTATCAATTTTTTCGGAATTAATTTATTAAATCGATTTTTTTGGCACCGTCGTGGATGCATATTTTTTAGAACAGAAATAATAAATTTATCCAAAAGTTCATAAAAGTATTTATAAAATCAATTTTTTCGGTCACTGTCCTGGATGCACAATTTTCAAAAAATCATACGAGCTAATTAAATGAATTCATAAAAACAAAAAAATAATAGATTTATTGAAAAATTCATTGGAATATTCATCAATCAAATTTGTTTTCTGTAAGCACTGCTGGTCAATTAAAAGCTCCCCATTTTGATAACAATGACAATGCATTTCTTCCACAGTTCATCAATTTTTTACGTTAATTTCAAGTCAACCCTTGAAAACAGTCTCACAATCATTATCATATAAACTTGACAATAAGTACGAAGATCAGTGTAGATTTTTCCCTAATCACCAAACTCTCTATCATTGATGCCAGCTTCTTCCGGTTGTCCTGAAATTTCGTTTATCAATCATTAGTACCTAACGTTGCACTTCATTCAAAAGTGCAAACCCCAGCATCCGGAGAGTACCTTTTTTCGAACTTTTCGGTTTCGAAGTACCGCGAAATCCGCCCTTTCGTAAGTCAGAACTACGGAGCGTGTTTATTCCACGTTTGGCGAGCGGGAAGTGGCGGGGAGGGGGGGGGGGGGGGGTTTGGGGCGTGTGTCGTATAGATCGTAGCGCACAACCGGGAACGGACCTTGAGAGCCCGTTCTTAGCGGATCGAGGGAATCTTTCCGGTTCTCGGTCGCATCCCCCTCTCCCTCCGTGCCCCCCACCACGTATAAAGCGTAGAGGGAGGCGGGGCCCCCGTTTTTCTTCGTCTTTTTCATCATCTTCGTTTCTCGTTGCATCGTGCCCTTGAACAGCCGTGCCACTGCCTCCTCTCCATCCTGAATTCAGCCTCGAGTGTACTTTCGTTCGCTGACGGTTAAAAGGGCGTATCGGTCAAGTTTAGCCGACGATACGCCCTTTTCGTTGCGCGGAGTACTCTCGATGGAATACGACGGCTCGGGACTTCCGACATACAGGCAAGCGTTACTCCAAGAGACAATGAGGAGTGGGGTGGCGAGAAAGGGGGGGTTTGGACGTACGTAGAATGTCCTGGGAAAAAAAAAGAAGAGGGGCTCTTCCGTCCATTGCGAAACGCCATCACTGTGCTCCCAGTTCCGTTTGCTCGTACATGACCTGGGTGTAGAAAAATCGTAAAATGGAATAATCATTTTGCTTTGGGTTTGTGACGGTTTTTTTTTGGTTAGGTTTAGACAAATCAGAGCTTCGTTGAGTTGAGGCAATAGTTCGTTAAATAACGATGTAAGAGCTATCAAAGAATGACTGAACGTTGATACTGGGTTGAATTTTAGTTTGGGTTTGTTTGGGTTTGAACAATCCGGGTTTCCGGTTTTGGATTGGGGTGTTTTGGAATGGGAGTATTTTAATATATGTTCCACTTGAGCTAAGTCATTTTTGGGTATAAGACGATTCTTTTGTATAAAGAGTTTTGATTCAATATTTTGGCAGTTTTATCGATTGATCAAATGAGCTATTTGAAAAAAATCGCAAATATAGGATCCAATTCGTACTGCACTGTATACATTTTTTACTCCTGTTTTCACTGTGCTTCCTACAGAAAATACGCGGGGTATTTTTATAGAGTATTCCAAATTAGCTACAAGATAGACACGAGCACTATTTTTTTTTGTTTATAAATATAAAAATTTTTGAAATAAAAGCCAACGTGCAAAGTTTATGATCCATTTTGCAGTAGCACATAAAAGCTAAGTGACACAATCGTATGAAAGCTTAGAGATTCGAACGAAGCGTGGCTCGAAAGTTTCCAAAAACGGTCTTTCACGATTCGATCTCTGGTCGGGATCTTAGAAAATTGGCGGAATAATCGTTTTTACGTATCGACAGGTGACGCCTTCTTTTAACATTTGACAGCTGTCAAACCGAGAGGGCGATACTAGTTTCCGTTAAATCCGGCAATCCCAAAATTGCCAGCGATATTCCAAATTTTCTTTCATTCCTCCACTCGTATATCTCGTGCCAGCAAACTTTGCTGGTTGATGGCAGAGCAAGGTGAAAAATAATTGACCGAGTCAATTATTGAGATGGAATTACTCTTCCATTTCTTCGTTCCCCCTTCTGACGTCTACCTTACTCGTTCTCAGTACCCCCCCTCCTTCCTTCTTCCAGCGATTACTTCGGAAACGAACGCCATCTTTCTCTATTGGCACGCAGGAGAGAAACGTTGCGGGGAAAAGTGCGCGTTAGTCTCGGCCTGAATCGCCGACTAATGTCTCTTCCTCCACCCTGAATCACGCTCTTCTCCCCCTCCCAGTAAATTTTCTATTTCACTTCGTTGCTTTCTTCCTTTTTCACCTCTTCCTCCGCTTCCAGTCAATCAGAGGCTCCGAAGAAGAAAAAAAAAATCAAATTCATTTTGGCTGAAAGAGAGAGCTGATGGAAGGCTGAACTTGTTTTTTTTTTATTGCCGGCTTATTGGACATTTAGTCCATTTAATAATTGACATGTACGTAGTTGATAACTAGCCTTCAAGGATGGAGAGTACCTATCAACGTGTCCAGTGCAATTTTCGCGACGAGAAAAAAGGGAAAACGAGACTTTGTAATAAACAGCGTGGAAACACGTGTTTCCGGTGTGAATGAATTAATCGAAAGTCACGAGATACGAGTTATCTGTCAGCTATGTTTTTTTTTTAATCATTTTTTTTTTCTTGATTATTGGAATCTCGAAAGTTATTAATTTATGAATTTCTGCGGATTTTACAGCGTCTCTAATCAAAATAGGCGTTCACGAGGTTTGTTCAAAAAATAAGGTGACTCTTCGAATTTCGTTTTATATCCGAGGGGAATTACTTCGAAGAGGAAAAAAATAGATATCGACGAATAAACACATATTTTTCGATAGAAATAAAAATGGCAATTTATTTTTTGAACAAACTTCGTACGAGGATTGATTTTTCAACAACTGCTCGAAACTCGAACGTTATTAATTTATGAATTAATTTATGAATTAATTTAATCAAAATAGGCGTTCACGAGGTTTGTTCAAAAAATAAGGTGACTCTTCGAATTTCGTCTTATATCCGAGGGGGAATTACTTCGAAGAGGAAAAAAATAGATATCGACGAATAAACAAATATTTTTCGATAGAAATAAAAATGGCAATTTATTTTTCGAACAAACTTCGTACGAGGATTGATTTTTCAACAACTGCTATCTGGTGACTTCGTTTAATCGTTTTTTTTTCTTTTTCTCTTTCTGTTCCAGGTGAGTTTCGTATTTTCTTGTCGCAGGCCTTTCCTTCGGTGTAATCGTTTTTTTTTTCTCCCTGGTATCGGTGAGTAAGCCAATTAAACGTACTCTCCAAACACTCGACGGGATTGTAAGGAACGTGGCAAAGAAAAACGAAGCGTCATTGGAGCAAAGGAGTACTCGAACATCGGGCTATCCGAGCTCCGTCCCAATTGTTTTTTCTTCTCGTTTCCTTTCGTAAAATCGTCTCCATGAAGACGTCACGTGCCAATTTCCCCGTCTGCCTCCGCGAGTCTGCGTTCGCTATTCCACGTGGAATTTACCTTCGTAACGTCTCGCAGATGGCACGAAAAGAAATAGGAGCAACTCTTGCTCGCTTTTCATCTCGGAACGAGAAAATACTCGGACACTCTTTTATCCCGTTTCTTGTTCCCGAGGAAGTTCTAGATTCGTTGTTCCGGTCATTCGAGTTTAAAAGTCTTTTCGCGTGCGACTGTGTGTACGTCCGTGCTAGTGCTGATACCTATACGTGTCTACGTTCGCCTTACGACCGAATATTATCCTTCCCGTGTATTGTGCAAACGAGAGGTACTTTTGTACAACCGAATGTACGCGAAACTACGGAAATTCGTGGGAATATGGACCCACCTTGAAAATTCATGTTTTTATTTGTATCTCAATTATAATTGTAATTAATATATGTATACGTTAATTAATTTTTTATATAATTTCAATTTTAATATAATTTCAATTTTAATATAATTTCAATTTTAATATAATTTCAATTTTAATATAATTTCAGTTTTCATTAACCGCCAAAATGAAATTAGTCATAATATTAACGTAATGTTTTTTTTTATATTGTTTACAAAAGAAAAGAACGAAAAGGTACAAAAACATTTTTTAAAACCATGATTAGGCTCCCCTTGAGGGGGGTGTACACAATTGGGTACAGTGGTATATCAGAGCATATATTTTTTTCAAAACAAGTTTCAAACCTTATATTCAATATTTATTTTATAGCCACGGATATATGCTTCCAAAAAAACATAAATTAAAATACAAATATATTATTTTAAACAATAGAAATATAAATCTGATCCTACATACTCGTTATCGCCGCAAAACTCGAAGTTTACAATCCTCGATCTGACAGTTTTAACGTACGTACGTCCAATATTAGTGATTGATTATTAGCGTTGCATGTCTTCTTACCAAAAACAGTCAAATAATTATGTTTGTTATAAAAAATTAACAGCTACCTTAATTTTTAGTGCTGATAAGGTACAGCAGCGCCAAATAAATTAAGATTCATTTTTACCCTTAAATTACGATAATTATGTAATTATATATTTAATATATTTTATAATTATATTTAATATATTTTATACATATATTAAATATTAAATTAAATTATAAATTATAAATTAATATAAATTATTAAATTATAATTATTAAATTATACATTATATCGTAATTTAAAGGTAAAAAATGAATCTCAATTAAAATTGTAATAAAAATAAATTCCGATGAAGAAATGATTTTTTGAAAGTGTAGGGGTCCATATTGACACCAATTTGTCGAGTTTGCGTCTGTAGACGCGATGTTGGTGAGACGTTACACCAGGATGGTTGATGGCCGCGATGCAACGGTTTAGCGGTGATGGATTAGAAATCGCGGCAGTTTTCCTGGATTGGGCGTCGTCGACGCGGACGATTCTCTCGTGGATCGGCGAGAGTTTAAGTCTGCGCCAAAACGGCTCTGCCTCTCTCTCGCGCAATTTTCTCTCTACACTTGTACACAAGCCGGTCAACGGTGCGTTGCATTTTTGCGTGAAACTATAACTCTCGACTCTCTCAGTATTGGTTGGATTTCTTCTCGATCTCTTCTGCAGTGAGGAAAAGTCCTCACTCCATAAACTCGAACTCTCGCTCGTCGACGAGTTTCCGCTGTCATCGGAGTCGAGACGAGTATTCCTGATCGATGACTATTCCCTCGTTCGTATATTTTCGTCAGCTCTCAACGCCATTTTTTGTTTCAACTTTTTTTCAATTTTCAAGATTTTTTACAGAATAAAAAATCGTCATGAAATTGAGAAAGGCAAAATTTTATACAAACTTGCTGAAACACTGAAATTTGTAATAATAAAAAAAAAAAAAAAAAAACGAAAAGTTGGCTATTTTGGAAATTGTAAAAAAACGCTGAAATATTGAGAATTTTCAATGTCGAAATATTGAATTTTTTGCTTGATCGTCAATAACTGATTTTTGAAAAATCGTAGAGATGTCTCTAAAAAACGATTTCGAAGCGATATGTATATCCTCTAAAATCGTGGAATCTGTTTTTTTGTAATTCCATCCAGAATTGATCCAGAAAATAGGAAAGCCAGAAGAATTACAAAATTGAATAAAGATTGCAAAATTAAAAACAAAAATTCCAGATTTCGGTCAGAATCGTCAAATTTTCTTGAATTTCTGCTTTTTTTATTTTAACGAATAAAAAAGGTCGATGTGTAACGAATAATTAATACTCGTCCCGAGTTCGTCCCTTGTTTTTCCATTTCCCCGATGATGCACTGGTAGAGATTGGGTCTATACGTGGACGCGGGTGCGAGAAAAAAAAATTGCGTGTCGTAATGGACGATTGGGAAGGCGAGTGAAACCTGAGCGAGATATCCGACCGATAAGCCATCAGAGGCCACTGATAACCTGCCGCATCGTACCTGGTGGGTGTGTACGTGTATCGTGATTTCATAAAAAAGAATTCTTATTCTCAACCAAAAAACGCGCAAATTCAGTAAAATTGAGCAATTAAAAATTGTCCCTTTCCTGAAACAATAAAAAAAATTGATCTTGATACAATTTTTCGACAACAATCATATTATCATAAACATGTTTTTAAATAATTTAAATAAATATTTCAGCTTTTATGACTATTACACGAAAATTGAAAAAAAAAAATATTTCGAACCGTAATATAAAAATATCATTTTCACGTAACGAAAATTTTTATAATCGTACAAAAATAAAATTAAAAAAATTAAAACAACGTTCACGGTGATTTTTCGAAACCTTTGAATTTTTCAAAAACGTTTTCATAGAAGACGAGGATTTTTTTAAAGTTAAGATTCAACGTGTATTTAAGACAACAACAACAACAGCAAAGACAAAAAGAAGGCAATTTCACACAAAGCTTTCGAGTGTCCTCGAAAGGAATGAGAAACCTCCGGGGCTTTCTCGCTCCGGTGATCGACTCGGCCTTCGTGCGCGAAAAACACCGATCTCGTCCCGATAAAATCATCGTACAAGAGGGATAAAGAGGACGGGAAAGGGTAAGAGGGAGAGGGAGAAGAGAATCCATAGTGATGCGTACGTAAGATGGCGTTGTGCATTCAAGTCCCGAGGGACGCGTTTTAACGTATAAACCGAGCGAGAGGGAAACGAAACGTCGGAAGCTCCTCCGAGCGACAAAGATCTGACGCGTATATGCGAGTGGGAATCTTTGTTGCGTCCAGGCTACACCCACAGTGCGATCCTCTCTTTCTCTCTCATTAGACTTTATCCAACGACTGGATCGCTGGATAAAGTGGACAACCGGAGATACGTGATCCCTCGTGGAATTTCCAATCTTCGAACCGATACAAAAAAACACACACACACACACAGGAAAACAAAAAATGTTACTTCGTCGAGCTGGATAATTGGCAGTGAAAAGTCCGGACTTCTCAAAGGTTATTGATTATTTCAACTGTGATTTATCGTAACGAAGTTTTCGACAAAAAGTCATGGCGAAACGAAGTTATCAAGGGGGTAAAATACATTTTTCAAAAAGTGGTAAAAAGCACTGCTTCTGGTTGAAGGAACATTCCAATTTGACTGATCATTTCTGGTTTTGTCGATTTCTGCAATTTTTGTAATTTTCGATAATCGGTCTAGTATTTTTTTTTCGTTCGTTCTGGGGACTCACGTTGGACGTAAAAATATTTTTCAATTTTTAAATTATTTATCATTAGTATTTATGATTATTAATATTTTTATTATTTTTTTATTATTATTTTTATTATTATTATTTATTATTGTATCTTCCCCTACCTTATTTTGAAAATCGTTGTAAAAATTCACGTCTCGTTATTTATATTCATGGATAACATTACAATCAATTGCTAGGAAAAAGCAATTTATATTATTGAAAAATGATTTTTCAAATTTCTTTTGATTATTCAACGAAACGATGTTACGAAAAATGATACAGAGAAAGGTCATGTAAAATGATCGAGAAAAGAGGTCCTCTGATATTTTGAGATAAGTCTGATAGTGAACAATATTTTGAATTTCACTATAAACCCAACTTTGACCTTGAATAACTTACGTACGAGTAGGTTTATCATAACACGATAAGAAACCTTTTATGCAGAGCGTTCAATTTCTTCTGACGTCGAAAAGGAGCAAGCAAAGTACGTGTTATTTATATGGAAAATAGAAAATCGCGACGAAACGCTTTTGAATATTAACATTGTGGGCTTATATTTTTAAAAGTGTCTTATTTTATTTTAATACGACTTATCGAGTGGAGAAACTCGGGGAAAAAAAGACGATTTTTTTTTGATGACTCTAATGTTCGTGTGTATAGATATATGTATGTAAAGATAGGTATATCTACAGCCTTGGCCAAAAGTATTAGGCATCCAATAATTTTTCTATTCGGACGAAAAATCGAATTTCTCGGAGAAAAAAAATCGTAAAAATTTGTTCAAAAAATGAAACTAAAGCTACCAGTTATCTCTTCAAACATCTTATTTCTAAATTCCGGGATTACCATTTTTCTAAGTTCAGGCTTTTTCTAAGTTTTATGTTCTGACATTAAATTCGATATCTCGGCGAAAAATGATCGTAACTCAATTCACCAAACGACGTTTCAAAGAGGACAAAAATCGCTTCCTTTTGCTTTGTCATTCTCATTTTTGCGATTTTTTTTGTAGCCGGTACGTCACTTCGAAAATTACGGAATTTTTCATTATTTTCGTACTTTGCATAATCGCTTGCTAGACTTTGAAAAATGGTGATCCCGAAATTTAAAGATTAGACGTTCGTAGAGGTTACTATTAGCTTCAGTTTCGTTTGTTGAACAAATTTTTACAATTTTTTTTCGCCGAGAAATTCGATTTTTCGTCTGGATAGACAAATGATTGGATGCCTAATACTTTTGTCCAAGGCTGTATATTTATATGCATTTGAGGAGTACATAAATAGAATCTCGTGTGAGAAGCTCGGGTCTTTAGTAAACGATAGCACGAGAATGTACTATATCTTGTTTCTTGTCCCTGTCTCTCGGTCCCCCACGTCTCTGATACCTAGTCCTATCCCAACATTATCACATATTCATAGATAGTACAATCCACGTCGAAATCGAGTCGTGTACATCAGCCGAGTATATCTAATAAAAAATACTTTTTTTTTTCATCAGCGAGGAAGAGTGAAACGGCCAAAGGTGACATTGGGTTGATGAGACGAGAAAAAAAAAAGAGAGAGAGAAAAACGGTTTAATTAATTAATTACGCCCTAGAATTCTTAGAGGCAAAGAATATAACGCCATGTATAAACAAATTATAACAAAAAAAAACGAGATTCCACACGTACAAAAAAATTAATAAAAAATTGATGCAATAAAATAAGGATATTACATACAAACAAAAAATTGATAAAAATAAAAACAGGAAAATCAAGAGATTTTGCACAGAACAAATAATTGAAAAATTATATATTGAAGTAAAATGAGAACATTAATAACGAAGGAAAAATGATAATAAAGAAAAATAACGAAATTAAGGGATTTTATACAAAATCTATAATAATGAATTGATACATTTTTACATTAATAAAAAATATTTTATATAAATTAATGGAAAAATGATAATAAACGAATATAATGGAATAAAGAGATTTTACGAAGAGAGAGAGAGAGATTATAATGATGATGATATAATTTATTACGCCCTAGTCTTAGACTTTCTGGCAAAAAAAAAGAAGTAACAAAAATAACGTAGAAACTTAAACATAACTTAAAATTAATATACACGAAGAAAATAATAATAATTTTAATGACAAAAAATAATAACAATAATAATGATAATAAAAAAGAGAGAGAGAAAGAAGCGAGCTTAAATGGTGACATGCGGATGTAATATCTCGTCGATGTTGTGGTAGGCTTACTCAGGGAGTGTTTTTCTGTCTGTCTCCAACCCCCCACCCTTTCTCTCCGATTCTCTCCCCTCTCGCTCTTTCTCTATTTCTCTCATCCTCTCTCTCTCCCCCTCTTGTAAAACTACCAACCGCACGATTTCCCATTTTAATGTTTATTGAAAAGGTAACGAGATAAAAAAAATTGCATTCCATCTCGTACCCGGCATATCTCAGAAAAAATAATACGAGACCAGTCGCACACATCGTGAAGAAACGTCACATCAGTGGAATAAATCGAGGAGTGAAAATCGGATCGACCACACTTTCTCCTGACTTTTATCAAACGATCGATTAAAAGATCAATCGAAAGCCCAAATTAGTGCCAAGGACGCGCAACGACCGTAGGCTGCATAATCTCCCACACGTTTTTTTTTTCCTTTTTTTTTTTGATCGAATCGTCGATTCGAATAATCGCTCGATGTCCAAGCCGAAGAAGAAATCGAGCCGAAAACGACACAGCTTTACCTTTTGGTGAATTGTACGATTGATCGAGGAGAAGAAAAAAAAAAGAACGTACGATTCATTACGTTTCTCGTTCGATGACACGAAATGTCGTCATGCTCATATAAATTTAATTCTTTATCATTCCGTCCCCTGGTGCATCTTTCGCGTGACCCTTTTTCATTTTTTATTTTCCGCGTGTCCATTTTTATTTTTTATTTTCCGCGTGTTTATTTTTATTTGCTATTTTCCGCGTGTCCATTTTTTATTTTTTATTTTCCACGTTTCCATTTTTATTTTTTATTGTCCACGTGTCAATTTTTAATTTCTGTTTCCCGTGTCAATTTTAATTTGCTATTTTCCGTGTGTCCACTTTTATTTGCTATTTTCCGCGTGTCCATTTTTTCTTATTATTTTCTGGGTGTCCATTTTTTCTTATTATTTTCTGGGTGTCCATTTTTATTTCCCGCGTGTCCATTTTTATTTTTCATTTTCTGCGTGTCCATTTTTATTTTTTTATTTTCTGCGTGTCTATTTCTATTTTTTATTTTCTGCCTGTCCATTTTTATTTTTCATTTTCTGCCTGTCCATTTTTATTTTTCATTTCCTGCCTGTCCATTTTTATTTTTCATTTTCTGCGTGTCCATTTTCATTTTCAATTTCTGCCTGTCCATTTTTATTTTTCATTTTCCGCGTGTCCATTGTATTTTTTATTCGTCCCCAAAAAGACGACAAATCTCAATCAACGAATCCTCCTCTTACCCAGTTCTCATTAATCGGAATTCCTTACCAGTCGGGACTAAGCTTTCAAAAGAGAAGAGTCGATCAAAATTCGTGTGAGATTCACGAGAAGACCCACAAACCCCGACACACACACCGTGTACTTGGGATCGTGGTTTCTGGTGGGTCGAAGGCGCGAATTATCGGAGGAGAAGAACGATCGAAGAGGAGCACCAAGAAGAGGGGTTTGAGAAGGGTTGGAGACGAAGGGTGTCGGGAGGGAAGGGATGGATGAAGCTTTGAGGAACGAGAGTTAGCGGATCGCGAGAGAGAGAAGAGTCGAGGAGTCAGTCAGTGTGCCACCGGCGCCTCCACCTCTTTTCGCTCCTGTATCTCCCCCTCCCCATTTCTCTTTCTCTTTCCATCAAGCTATTTTATATCCTCCCCTTACCCCCCCCCCCCTAGAGGATCCGACTACCTCACGCACCGTGCTCGCTTTTTTCCTTTTGCCTTCCCTCCCCCCCCCCCCCCTCCAGCTGCTTTTCGACGTCCCCGCGACGCCGCACCTCCGGCCCTCCGTACTCCTCCCTCTTTCTTCTCTTCCTGCGCGCGATTGTCGCCGCCGTCGCCGCAGCGCCGCGCCACTGCCACGGTCCACGCTCTCCCGACGTAAACACACAGTCGAGGGTGAGCCGTCGACGAGGCAAGACACGCGGTCGCCTTCTCGCTCGTCCCCCCCACCCTTATCTCAAAAAATCTTTTTCCCAACAACAATAATATAAAAAAAGAAAGCGAAAAATTAAATAAACGCGACATAATCGACGAAGAGATAAATGTTAAAAAATCGAAAAATACGGATTTTTCGTTGTCACGTTTGACGTGTTTTTTTGCACTAAAAAAAAAAAAACGTCGTCGTAGTCCAAGATCGGCAAGCGATAGAGAATTATTCGACGACGGAACGTTTAAAAAGAATAAAGAGGAGAGAAAAACGAGGCGGAGATAGTGCTCGGTAAAAAAGAAAAGTTTGAAAAAAAAAAATCGGTGTGCTTCGACGTTTCGACTTTCGTATCGTTTTGTGGTTTCAAAGTGTCCACGTGTATGCGTGGGTGTGCGCGTGTGAGGAGCTGGAAGAGACATAGACGAAGTGTCAAAAGTTGTTGTTGAAGAAATTAAAATCTATAGATAAATAAATTAAAAAAAATATATATATATATATGTATAAATATATATGTATCTGTGTGTGTATATAAATATATATATATTTATATATATTTATATTTGTAAAAAAAAAAGTATATACTGGTGCGTGTACGTGTGTGGGTGCGTCCAAAGAATCTTCGTCAATTCGTAATCGTGCTCCGAAGATATATATCGTACGAGATGATTACTGCCGGTATTTAGGATCGTGCGAGTGCTCTCAAGCACTTTCGACTCTTGCGATACAGTGTGATACGTAAAAAGGAAAATAAGGAAGATACTGTTGTTTCATTGCGAGAAAATCGATTGGAGATTTGGAAAAGAAGAAACGATCGTTTTATTGGGAAGAAATCGATTGGAGATTTAGAGATTTGAAAAAAAAAAAGAAACGAGGGTTTCATTGGGAAGAAATCGGTGGAGATTTGAAGATTTAAGAAAAGAAGAAACGAGGATTTCATTGGGAAGAAATCGGTGGAGATTTGGAGATTTGAAAAAAAAAGAAACGAGGATTTCTTTGGGAAGAAATCGATTGGAGATTTGGAGATTTGAAAAAAGAAAAAAACAGAGAGAAAAGAAGATCGATCTTATTGGAGTTTTGGGCGACTCGAAGAAGAATCATCGAGAAGCTCTCGTATTTTCGATCGGTAAGGAGTGACAGAACGGATCGCTGGAGAAGATAGGGGAAAGATTGGCGCGCGAGGGCGCGCGTGTTCCGAGGGAATGAGGAAGAGAGAAAGTACCGGTCAAGAGAGTGAACCGAGGGCGTCTTTGCCGAGCGAAACTTCCGGGGAGCGTGAAGATCGCACGATCGGAGATCGGTAGTCGATCGGCAAAGTTTTATCGATTTTCGTCGTTATCGCGAATCAGACTTTTCATAGAGAAATTGATTTCCGCATGGAGAATGGACATCGCAGGTAGACGAATGATGTAAACTCGTTGAGGAACTCGTAGAGAAGAAAACGGTGCAAAAACCGTCAAATCGTCCATTTTGAAAATTCCACGTTGAAACTCACTTCCGGAAGTCCCGCTACGGTACCGGAAGTCAAAGTGCCAAGTTTGATAACGTTGGAAAAAAAAATAAGGAAAAAAGGGAAAAACGATAAAAAAAATCGAAAATGTTGGAAGATCAACCACTCGATCTGAGCGTTCGCGTTGGCGATTACGCCGAATTGACGAGAAACGACGAAACGAGAAAACCGGAAGATCGTGCCGATTACGATAATCGTGATAACGATGATACGAAGGAACAAAAATATCGCAAGGATATTATCGAAGATTTCACGTCGAGCAGCGAAGCAGCCGCTGCAAGGCTCCGCGGTTTGATTACCGCCTCGTCAACTACCGGGGAATATATGCACGGCGAGGATCGCAACACATGCTCCGAAGACTCGGACGATTCGTGCTCCGACAATAATCAAAAAGACGGCGCTACGAGATCGAGATCGAGACCACCCGGCACCAAACCTTACAAGAAAAACCTCATGAGGAGATATCGTGAGTTTTTTTCCTAATTTTCGATTTTCGTATTCAATAAGAATCACCTTTTTCAAACCCCAATATCTCCCCTCTCTTTCCTATCGATTTAAACAATTAGGCTACCCAATGTAACGACCTTAAAATCAAGGTCGTTCAAAAAAATTGAACTTTTAGGCTTTCTTAAACTTTTATTCATTTATTCGTTAAAATTATTTTCGTTTTTAATTCTCTCCTCTGTTTCCTATCGTTTTAAACAATTAGACTATCGTGACGACCCAAAAGTCAAGGTCGTTCAAAAAAATTCAACTTTTGGGCTTCCTTAAACTTTTATTTATTTATTCGTTAAAATTATTTTCGTTTTTAATTTTTTCCTCTGTTTCCTATCGTTTTAAACAATTAGGCTATCGTGACGACCCTAAAGTCAAGGTCGTTCAAAAAAATTCAACTTTTAGGCTTGCTTGAACTTTCATTCATTTATTCGTTAAAATTATTTTCGTGTTTAATTTTCATAAAAAAATATTAATTATTAAAGCAGTTGGAAAGAATTTCGTGAAGGTTCTTCGAAAGTAAAAAAAAAAAAGCTCAAGCTCGTTTTCAAATCCCTGAAGAATCTCTCCGATAACGTTTGGTCCAAGATGTACTTGACCGCGTTTTATTATCCCCCCTCCCCACTCCTCGCAAGTCCAACATCAACGATAGCGTCGAATCAACTCCGAAAGAAAAAAAATCGCGAAACCTCGTCACTGGGAATTGCCAGTAGGAGGAGGCTTCGTTCGATCGAAAAAATGTTGTATCTACCCCTTTGACAAAAAGACAAAAAAAACCTGTCACTTTCTTCGCTAATACGGTCCCACGATATTTTTAACGGACACGAGGAAACGAATAAAAAAGCTCGTATAGTTGGCATTTTGTTTCGAAAAAAAAAAAAAAATTGTGAGAATTCATATGAAAATATATCGCTCGCGCGAAATATCGGTCCACCAGCTTTCCACGGGGAAACATCGCCGCATACGTAATCGTTTATCGTCGACTGCACGATATTATTTATCTCGTATCGAACTCGCTTTACTCTCCCAACGCACTTTCGAATCGTCGCGGATTTCGAATTTACCACGAGTGCTAGGGAAACGCTAAATTTGGGTACGTTTAGGAATACCACGGAGGATGTTGAGTTGACACGGACAAGGAAGACACGAGAGAAGGACGAAAATGAAAAACCTTTTTTTCTTTTTTTTTTTAAAAAGCTACGTTTTACCTGGAAATCCCAAAAAATGGCCAAATTTCTTGATTTTTTTCTGGATAAGCATCTGTGAAAAAGAAACGCATTTTTTTAAATAAAATGCGCTTTGAAAAATATAAATATATTATGATTAGATATTATTATCGTTATTATATATTTGTATTTTTTATATTTATATAAATATATAATAATAGAAACACAGTTTTTTAAATAAAAAGTGTGTAAAAAAACAAATATATTGTTCTCTTGATGTTTATAAATTATGTGTATACATATATTTATTCATTATTTTCTGAACATATTTATTATTATTTTTCTAAATATGTTTATATACAATTTAAAAAAAGCTTTAAAAAACATCACCATAAAATACAACAAAAACAACACAATTACGACCGCCGGAGGATTACGAAATTTTTTTTCGCGACGTTCGGTGGCGGATCTGATATTTCGAGAATAACTTGATGGATTGTTTCCAAATTTACAGTAGATACGATGAGAAACGTTTACCGATCGTTTACGATCGTCGATTTGGAAATTTATTTACATTCTTTTTTCCTGTTTTTTTTTTTTTCAAGTGATGACGAATCAATAATCGAGCATAGAAAATTAACGAAAAAACAAAATTCGTCATTTTTACGTAACTATTAAAAAAAGTGAAAAATCGTTTTTTTTTTTTACGAAAAAAAAAAAACAAAACGTAAAATCGTCGCACGACTTTTAAATGTAGAACGTTGAGCCAAGTTAGTGACCAGAAGCGACTGAAGAATACAGTGCTAGAGTACACAATGCTCGAGTACTTGTGTCGTGAATTTTGACAGCGAAACGAATTTCGAAGCGTACAACTGCGTGCACGTATATATATGTGTATGGTTGAATATATATATATGTATTTAACGATGTATATATTCATGCATACATGTGTGTACGTGGGAGATAAAAAAAATCACGCAATCGTACCTCGCGAAGGTCGCGAGAGCTGCCATCAGTTTCGCGAACTCTTCACCAACCGATTATAACATCCTCGATTCTCTTTGAGTATAAAAAAGTGTCTTGTATAACTCGAGCGATATACTTTCCTTCTTTTTTTTTTTGCGTTTGAACGCTACGATAATAAACGTCCGGGCCGACCGTGTAACCTGCCCCAACCCTGGCCAAATTTATGCTCGATCTTTTTTTTTCGTCTCTCTCTCTCTCTCTCTTTCTGTCTGAACATTTCTGTCTCTCCTTTTTATGCGATACACCATGGCTGATAAATTATTCCAGCGGGTCGAAAAAAATAACGATTTTTTTTTTCTTTCACGTACTTTGCACGTTACAAACCCACCAGTGAATTCTCGCTTCCTCTCTTTCCGTCTCTGTTTTTCGTTCACGAATTTTTGTCGTTTTTTTTTGGTTTTTTTTGTTCAGCGACAAAAAATCGTCGCTTTTTTTTTTATCGTAATCGAATTTCACGCCGGAAGGCCACTGACACGAGCTAGCACCGATTTATCAATCGGTGCACTCGCGTGACGAAGTAATTTCTGGTTTTTTTTTCTTTCTTTATTTTTTTTTTTTTTTTATTGATTGAAAAAAATAATCGACGCATCGGGAACGAGAGCGAGTGAAAGGGGCGGGAGGCTGGGGTCGAATAAATTTCTTTTGATTATTTTGTCACCCGGGCGTTACAGCGTCGAATGTTAATGAAGCTCCAAAGTGCACAGTCGTTCAGTAACTCGATACGCAATACCGCGGCAAATAAATAAAACACGAGAAGCGAAAAAAACGAAAAAAATTTCGGGAAATTGACGAACCGGAAGTCCGCTGTAGATTACGGTAACATACTTTATTAACGAGCGATCGCGTATCTCATTCAGCCAGATTATTATCTCTAGATTAAATTTCGAAGAAAAAACAAGTCGAGGCAATTTTTTTTTTCCTTCCGTTTGAGATTTCTCATCGAATTCGTTTTATTTGTTTCTATATTTTTCTATTTAATTTTGAATTTCAATAATTTACTTTTTTCTATTTGTTTTTCGAATTTATGTGTTTTTATAAAAGATGAACGAAAAATAAGCAGAGGCGATTTTTCTTTCTCCAAATGATATTTACCGTCGATTTTATCGATCTATTTCTGCATTTCGAATCGTTGTCAGTTATCAGGAGAAGAATTTTTACACACTCGACAAAACCGTTCAGAAAATTTTTTTTCCTCAGTGCTGCGTTTCCGTTACGTGAAAGCTTTAACCCTTTCGTCTGATCCAAGGGTTAAAAGTAGGCCCTAAATAACATAGAGCGATTGCCCGTTGAAAAAAATAACCGCGCCTTATTTCAGACCGATTTGGGACAAGGGCAAAGACGAATTTTCGGTCAAGAACTCTGGTCACCATCCCTCCTCTTCTCGCCCTTCCACTCTTCGACCCTTGGTCCGAAAATCTCGGAGAAAGTTATACCTAAAATTTCTCTCATTTTTCATTTTCGTCACAGTGCCGAGGTTTCTCTATAAAAGAAAAACCTTTTACCTTGGATATCGCCTGGCGAACGCATCAGGGACAAGGGCAAAAAAAAAAGAGAGAGAGAGAGAGAGAAAGAATTGCCACGCAAGTTCTCTCGTAACTCACTTCCCTACGGGCTTTCCTGACTGATGCCCGAGACAATTTGTAACTTTCACTCGCGCAAACGTGCTCCGATAGACGTCGATGATTATGGACGCTTTGCCTTCGAGCATTCGTATCCCAGAGGTCGTCAAGTATCCAAGGGCGACCGTTAACATTGTTTATACACGAATATCGTCAAATTCCGTCAAATATCGAATCAGAAATACTAAAACCTCTAAAACTCATCTGCGATGCCTAAAACCCTTTTAGGTCCCTAAAACCCTCTTCCATTCGCGTTTCTTTCTGACCCAAACGAATTGGATTTTAAATTCGAAAATTTCGCGAAAATTCGAAAACATTTGCGCAACGGATTTTCGATGAAAGGATTAAGGGCCGTAGGATAGATCATTTTGGTAAACTGGAAAAAAGGGCTGGCAAAAAAAAATTCGTCCAAACTGAAAAACCCTTTGGCTGAAGATATGGAAGCTATCTACAAACCCGAAGTTACAGGTATACGAGAAATAGGTATTTCCGTCTCTCTCGCGGAAATAAGGGCCGTGGGCGGTCCAAGGGACCCTCAGCTACCGTTTGACTCGATTGCCTCCTGCGGTAAAAGCGACCGCTTCCTTTCTTCACTTTCTTTCTCATCGTCTCCCTCCCCCCCTTCCATTCCACTTTCCTCGTCCATCTCCCTTTCCCTTTCGTCTTTTTCTCTTATTTTCTCTTTGGAATTCGGAAAAACCTTCGAAACTGCGGAACCATCTAATTCAGTCAGGTTTTTCGTAGCTCAACTGGTACCTGCCAGCCTTCGCGTCAAAATCTCAGTGGAGAATAAATTTATGCCTGTTTACGACTGTTGGGCTCGTTTAGGGCTTGCCTCTACAAAGAAAAGAGAAAAGGACTTCAGAGCTACCGTTTTCGTGGAGTCACTCTTGTGGACTCAATTCGCGCATTTTGCGTTTTTAAAATCTTTAACTTTATTTAATAAAAAAAGATTGAATTAATTAGGAATATTCAACGTATTCCAGGTCATCTCTCTCTCTCTCTCTTTTCCTCCCTCCCTATTTTTTGTATTGTTTTTGTATTTTTTGTAGTATTTTTATTATTATTATTTTATTATTTTCTGGATTTTTTGTATTATTTTTGTATTATTTTCAATATTGTTAAGATTATTATGTTGCCCGATAGTTAATTCTAGGGCATAATAAAATGTATCATCATCATCATCATCCTATTTTTTTCTAATTTCCATTATTGTTTATAAATCTAGTTAAGCACTTACGTATTATTGTTTCTTCATTATCAGTCATTTCATATTTTTCTTACATTATTTTACTCATTATCATTGCGTTATTATTTTATTCCTAAGTTCTCTATTTTTGTATAATCCATGAATTCGATATTGTTTCAATGTTACCCAGCAGCGTTGCTAGCCATAATAAAGTTTATCATCATCATCATCCCTCTCTCTTTCTCATTACTATATATTTTATAATATTTTTAATTTTCCATATTTCCGATTTTTATTTTTACATTTTTTATAATTGCGGGAATATCGGATTTTCGTAATCTGTAATACTTAACACGAAATTCACAAACTATGAAATAAACCATTTAATACTCTTCAATAAGTTTTACCCAAAAGTTACAAACTGGAGTATAAAAAAAATTAATCTATCAATCTTTCTCCCTCTCCCTTATTCACATAATTTATTTTTATACTTCATGTAGAGTTATATTCATTTCTACATTTTTACATATGCCTATTTTTTAAATATAGAGTCATGCACCAAAACTAAAAATTCCAGGGGACTTTTCTGTCCTAGGCCATGAATAATAATAATCTAATCTAATCTCTCGTCCTCCCCCCCATCCCCTCTATCTCTAACTATCTATTTTTCACCGATCGATAATCGATCGATCCGCCCAGGCCCAAACTTACGGAAATAGCGTTGCTTCGATGTTTCGTAACGTCCGAGCTTATATATAAATAAATGAACGTAACGAGACCGAAGCAAAGTACGTCAGGCATAAACGTGAAAACGAGTTGACACAATCGTCAGTCACGTATACATAATTCGTCCGGAACGAAACCGTAATTACTAATCAATTGCGCAAGAGTATTATTATTCAATAGTTTAAGGGGGAGAGACGAGCGAGTGTCGGTCTCGTAACTCTTCCGTATAAATAGCACTAATTCTTCCGCTGATAGGAACACCGAAATATCTCCGGGGAAATTATAACTTTGGACGCCATTTGAACCGTAGCTTGGACCCTCCATGTGCCAAATTCTCATTCGGTGGACCAATTTCAAATTCGCGAAAATGAACTGTTGGAAGTTCGCATGGATCGAACGATAAGAGTGACTGAGTAGATGGGACTCGAATACCTGATGGCTTTTCCCATTCTATCGATATCCAACCCCCCCCCCCCCCTTGTCTCTTTTTTCTTTCTCTCTCTATTTCTATTTCAACATTCTTTCTCTCTTCGACATGCACTCTCTGCAGTCTCGACGGTGACGAGCTCCTCATTGGGATTCAGGATATTGGCCCGTCGCGAAAGGAAGGAAGAACTTCCTGTCTGCTCCATACTGCTTTACAATATCCTACGTTTTAATATATATATATATATACGTGTCTATAACAACGTTGGCATGCACCCCCGAGTCTGAATTTTCAGACTATTTTCACCGTGCAAAACTGAGCTGAAATAGCTTCGAATTTAATGTAAAATAGGTGGCTAGTGAACGTCTAGAACGGAAACAAATTTACCCTTTTCTTCACTCCGAGGTGTTAAGAGAAACGTCGATACGTCGCTCTTGAATTTTTGACATGTAAGACATGTTTGACATGTCATTATTTGACTCATGTAAGGACTTATAAAGCCCACGTTTTAAATATCCAAAACTACAAAGTCAAAGGATTGAGCGATTGATGTGTAGTGGTTTATCAGCACTATACATGTTGTTATCAAATTTTAAGTTTAAAATTGAAGATTATATATTTTTTAATTTTTTTTTTTCACAGAGTTACAACGGGTATGGCCTTATTAGGTACAGTGGTCTGAAGAAGGCCCAAAAGATGATTTTTAAAAAAAAGCTTATAGTTAATAATGAACATTGTTATCTGAACTAAAATTATTATTAATACCTTGATTATTGAATAAATCATGAAAATAAACATTTTTGTTTTATTTCAACATTCATAGTTTTTGGTTGTACTTAAAAACAAATAAAGTGGGCTTTACATGGGTCAGGTACCTTACGTACGCAATAGTGTAGAACGACGTCCTATGCTCATTAGATTAAACCTCAATTTAAAAAAAACCGAAGCTCGACCGAAATCGTCCTGTGTTCAATCATGACCATGTTTGGGTTTTTTCGAGATACGAAACCCAATCACTATCGAAAATCTTCGGGTTAAAAAAATCTTTGGTCAACTCTACATCCTAATATCCTAAAAAAAACATCCTAAAAAAAGCCAATCACCTCGTTTCTATTTTTTTTTCGTTCTTTCTATCGGCAAATCAGATTTTAATTTCTAACCTAGCGTTGAGAGAATCCAGCATGTACAGACGTAGAGATCGATGAACGCGTCAAAGCCGATGCGAAATTGCAGAAACTGTTGCATCGCAAAAAAAAAATAATCAGATGTAGATGTATACACGTATATACATATGCATATGTATATATATATCAAGGAAAAGTTTTGCGCGATTTATCGCGGCCCTTTTCCCCAGCTTTCGCGCTCCGGCGATTTTTCTGTCGTTCTCTCCGAGAGCGAGTTCCAGGGTGATCGATTTTTCTCGGATAATACGAGCTCGAAGTATTTTCCGCGCCGATCGGCCCGGAAGGATCGACCTGCTGTAAAGTGGGCAGGCTCCGTGAGATAGGTGCGCGCGCGCGCGCGGAGGTGGAGAATCCCGAGATACCGGGCTACGAACGTTTCGTTACGTGTATGGGTGTATAGATGAGATAGAATCGAGACAACGTTCGTTGGCGATATATAGAATCGAGGAGGGCGCAATAGGAAACTGGGGTAGCCTGTCCTTGTGCTCTTGGATGGTTATTGGAACGTTGGCACGGAGACGTTACCTCGACATCATCCGTCTCTCTCTTTCCCTTTCGTTTCATCTAACGGGTGTGCTCCAACGAGATCCTCGATTAAACGTTATGATTTTTATGTTATTTCGGTTTTCCTATCACTATTGTTTGGGTTTGTTTGGATAAAGGAACTTTCGATGAACCGAGAACTTGCCAAAACCCAAACAAATCGGGGTACACCTTGACTAACCTAAACAAACCCAAACAAATCCGGATAGACCTAGAGTAACCTCAACAAACCCAAACAAATCCGGATAGACCTTGACTAACCCAAACAAACCCGAACAAATCCGGATAGACCTAGAGTAACCCAAACAAATCCGGATAAACCGAGTCTAACCCAAACAAACCCAAACAAAGCCAAACATAAAAGCCATTTATCAAGCCCTTTATACTTTATCAAACCCAAACAAACTCGAAAAAACCTTAACCAACCCAAACAATATAAAATGTTTGGGTTTATCTGATATAGCATAAAAACCAGACAAACCCAAACAACCCCAGGTGGACGATCTGATCTTTGAAAAATTCTTTGTGCAATTTGACGTGGAAAAGTTTGAGCAGAGGCTAAGGGAAACTTGAAGTAGATGGAAAATGAGTTTTTCATGATAACCTTGATATAAAATCTCCGGTAGGATATGACCCTAATATCCATTCCTAACGCACACGTGAACCAAATTTCCGATTTGCACGCGAGCGAAGCTGCTTAAAAGACTCCTGATATATATGTACATATTAAAATGGACACAGAGGCAAAAAAAAGAGATGGAATTAAAAAAAATGTATTGAATAAGAATCATGAGAGATTTTTGATTGGTCGTAGAAAAATCTGTACATTCGACACATCTTTGAATTACGAAATCGTTGAGATCTTTATGTTATTATCTACTCGATGAAATTATTCGATTTGTTTGGCTTGACTAAAATGACTTTTGCTTTGTTTCGGTTATTTATTTTTCTTGTTTCCAGATTATTCTCATTAGTTTATTTAACTTCAATGACTTATACTTATTGTTATTTCTGTATTTTTATTATTCCGGGAAACCTTTCTTTCGAGACAGAAAAATCTTGACCTTCAATTTTTAATAAAAATCCTCAAAAGATTCGAATTATTTTTACGGAGTAATCAAATTCCATAAATTTATAAAAATATTACTGTAATGCAAAATGGTATATTTTTTTTCATTACAATCGAAAAAAGCAAGAATCAAATAGTATTGATGTTAATGGAGAAATTTCAAAGCCATTTTCCTCTCCTTTTTCTCTCTCTCTCTTTCTCTTCCCTTTCGCCATTCTCTCTTTTTCTATCTTCTCTTTTTCTTTTTCATATCAACGCCCCCCCCCCCCCCCCCCTCCACTCCACTCCGCACAACATTGTGCCCTAATCTCGTAATGCCAAGTATTTTCGTTTTGATTCGTATTATTCAATCGAGGCAATCAATGATTTCCAGTAGATCGATACTCACGTGTGTCTGGGTACGAGAAAGTCACGTGAATTGGTGCTCGAAAAGAAAATCATTGTGACAAAAAGTTTCTTGGTTGGATAAGCCCGCTCGTACATAATCGCGAAGTTTAACGAGCGCGTCGGGGCCAAACAGAGCGTGCAAAAAAGGGCGTCGTTTAAATTAATATATCATCGAGAGATGAGAGGCGAGAGTGCACCGCGAACGAGCGCTGCACCCACCGAGCCGGGATCCGCTTTTCATCATTGCAGCTTATCAAAATTGTTTTGCTCAAACCGTTCGATCTGTATTGGCCATGAATTTAAAGCTGGATCGGAATTGCAATTTCAAGTTAAAAAAAACAATATTCACGTATTTTCCTAGTTAAACAGATGTATAAAAAGAAATTTATCGCTTTTAACAAATATCTTAAAAAAATACAAATTAATTTCTCTTTTACAAACATCGACACAATTCGACCAATTATATGGATCATTAAAATTTTTCCCTATTTTTTTCGTTTTGATTTTTTCAGCTCTGAAGCTTAAGCCTTCGAGATTTTCAAGCTTTCAATCACAAATTTAAAAAAATTGAATTTTCGAAATATTCCGGTGAAAAATATTCGTCTCACCTCTCAATGTTTATATTTCTTCCAATTCACTTCTTTAAAATAAAAATTCACTATTTAAGTTTACTCAAAATCTCACAAATTT
Organism: Ophioninae sp. B BG-2022a; assembly: GCA_030522765.1. NCBI lineage: Eukaryota > Metazoa > Arthropoda > Insecta > Hymenoptera > Ichneumonidae > Ophioninae sp. B BG-2022a. The sequence goes on along the minus strand of JAPYZJ010003092.1, from coordinate 12,417 downwards.
TCAAAATCGGTTTCCTCCTCTGTAATTAAAGTTTCAATGAAAAATCGAGCATCAGTCCCTACAGAATTCCCAGCTATAGAGGTTGATACTTCAATTTTACAATAAAAATGTATAATCCTCGAGAAAAGTCGATTTGAGAATTTCAACTGTTTCTCTCTATAACACATTTTCAATCAGCAGAGCTAAAAAACGGTACAGCCTTGGCCAAAAGTATTAGGCATCCAATAATGTTTCTATCCGGACGAAAAATCGAATTTCTCGGCGAAAAAAAATCATAAAAATTTGTTCAGCAAACGAAACTGAAGCTAATAGTAACCTCTACGAACATCTAATCTCCAAATTTCGGGATCATCATTTTTCAAAGTCTAGCAAGCGATTATGCAAAGTACGAAAATAATGAAAAATTCCGTAATTTTCGAAGTGACGTACCGGCTCTAAAAAAAATCGCAAAAATAAGAATGAAAAAGCAAAAGCAAGCGATTTTTGTCCTCTATGAAACGCCGTTTGGTAAATTGAGTTACGATCATTTTTCGCCGAGATATCGAATTTAATGTCGGAACAAAAACTTAGAAAAAGCCTGAACTTAAAAAAATCGTGATCCCGGAATTTAGAAATTAGATGTTTGAAGAGATAACTGTTAGCTTTACTTTCGTTTTTTAAACAAATTTTTACGATTTTTTTTTCGCCGAGAAATTCGATTTTTCGTCCGGATAGAAAAATTATTGGATGCCTAATACTTTTGGCCAAGGCTGTATATCCAAAAAAAAAACAAGAAAAAAATCAACGCGACAAACTCGAAGTCCGCGACTGTGGGCGAGGGAATAAAAAAGCGCGTCAGCGAATTACGGCAATAACGGGGTGGAATCGGGGCACCGGATTCGCGGGGCTCACCGGTGGCAATACTAGCTCGCGCAAAGTCGAGAGCGTTGGTAACACGGTCGTGGACTATGGGAGAGATCGATTTCGAATGTGTGCACCATACGGAGTTCGTCGAGTCAACCGACGAGCTCTGATACATAATCTATCATGCGTTTACATATATATAGTCCGATAATGCCCTCGTGTTGAACAATCGAGGGAAAAAGGAGAACGCGATGAACGTACACACGTGTACGTACGTTACGTATAATGGACACACTTTCTTCGGTATTGGGCGCATTCGAAATGTCAATAACCAAGCCGGAAGTGCCGAGAGGTTAAAGCCTCGTTTGCTGATACAATATCACGATCCATATACGAACTTGTGGAAGGGAACACGCGGTATATCGATCCTGCCCACTGAGGAAATTCACCGAGTTCCCTCTCCTCCCCTCCTCCCCACAATTGCATTTCCTTACGCGTCTACACTTCGTACCCGATAGACTGTAAACGCAACGATCGATACAACATTCCTTCAACTCCAATTGCATCACCGTATTAATCGTTTATACCAAAGTTTACGTTATTTGACGTCATTGTGAAACATTTATTCTGGAATTAAACCCAGTCGTACCACATGGCTTGGTTGAACGTGGTTAGCCAAAATCAAATCCAGGATACTTCCGGTCATGCAAAATTAAATTTACTCGCGAAAGGATTTTTATTGAATTATTGGTTATATTGTAATTGGCGAATTGAACTGCTGAATTAATTCGAGCACGGTGACTATGGTAAATAAATGGTACACTTGTTTACACGTAAATTTGTAAATTTAGACATGTTTGCTAATTTGTAAATCTATAATTTACAAATTTAGTGTGATGAAAAAAAAAACATGATTTTTGGACATTGGTCCAAATCATTTTAAAACGCAATTTTTCCAGTTACGAAAAAGAATTTTTTAAATTGAAAGCAACATTGAAAAATACAATTTTCGACTACGTGGAAGTACGTTTTTGTTTGGGTTTGTTTGAGTTTCTTTAGGTGTATAAATTATCTAAACTACGAAAATTTGAAAATCCATGATTTTCAAATTGAACTCGATGTTTCAAAACAACAAAGAATTTGTAACAAAAACAAAAAACTCAAAATAAAGAAGACCCCTTCGAAAATCATAAAAACCCAAACATTTATATGTTCCATACCGAAACACGTAAAAAAATCAACATTTTTTTCAATTTTCCGTTTAGACTAACGAGTTTACAAAAAAAAAAAAAAATCGACTATGCCTCGTTTCTCTCCTAGCCTCGGGCGATACTACTGACTCGTATGTATGCATACTACGAGACATACTACGAGAATTGCAACAGTCCAATGTTGCACGTAGTACATAGAGCAGTGACGAGTGTGTATCAAGAAACACACATGCGTAGGCACGATACGTATGAGGGTACACATTGTACGTAGAACGTATACAAGACCGGTGCATATAAAGGAAGAGCATCAGCTCCATAGCCTTCTCTCTCTCTCTCTCTCTCTCTCTCTCTCTCTCTTACTCTCCCTGGGCAGCTCACTCTCGCCCTCTCGTGCGAGCGAGAGTGAGAAAGCGATCGGACTAGCGCACGCCAGCCACGAGAGCTCGTTGAATGCACCAGCCCTGACCTACATAGTAAAGCGCGTTGTGGGCTAGGCTCGAGCGAGCGAGTGCCTACGTTGCTCTAGCCTTTCCTCCCCTCGCTTCTATTTTCTTCTCTCTCTCTCTCTCTCTCTCTCTCTCTCTCTCTCTCTCTCTCTCTCTTTCTATCTCTTTCTCTATCCCCCACTCCATCCCTTTTTGTGCATCATCGCGGATTCCACTTCGAGTTCCTGAACCCCCTCTCCCTCTTTTTTGTCTATCTCTCTTTCTGGCTGTCTTTCTGTCTTTCTCTCTCTCTCCCTCTCTCCAATTATCTCACTCTGGCTGGCCGCCCTTCTAAAACGACTCGCGATCTATTATAGCAATAACGAGGTGACTGCACATATGCAACGAAAATACCGGACTTTTTGCTCTCCATCAATCGCATTCCCTCCTCCCCCTACTCCTCCTCCTCCATCTCCTTCTCCGTTTCCCTGGCAGTCTTAAATTCGCTTTGACTCACGGGGTTCAAATTTGCATCGTTGGAATGCAAGGAAAATTGTTTTTTTTTTTTTTTGACTTGCTCGAATTTACTTTGACGAATTTTGAAAAATTATCAACGATATTTTCAATCGGTGAAAGATCAGAAAGTTCGATCCGGAAATGGATTGAAAATAATAGGAAAAAGAAATTGAAAATAATAAGAAAAATAAATAAATATTAAATAATAAAATAATAAGAAAAGAAAAATATTGAAATTAATAAGAACAATAAATAAATAATAAAATAATAAAACAAGAAAAAAATATTGAAAATAATAAGAAAAAAAAAAAGAAACAAATAAAAACGTTTCGTTTCAACGATCATTAACACTTCAAGACCCGTTTTACCTCGTTCGACGTATCTTACGATACTTCGAACGCTGTTTTGGAAAATCGGGTCGTTTAAACAATCCTCGCTGAGGATTGTTTCGTCTTGAGAAATGGTTTCACGTTTTTTTTTTCTTCCTTTTTTGCGCTCAACGAGAATTCAAAGTATCTTCACCATCGACGGGAGTTTTTTTGTGGATGCGCGGAGGCGCAGGTATTCAACAGGCACATCACTTCGCACGCTCGATCTCGAGGCTGCGGAGAGAGCTACATTTTTTTTTCTTTTTTCTGTTAAACGCACTTGGACTCTCTCAACGAAAGCGCCAACGAGTTGGAGTTACTTCCTTCCGTTTGTAGATATATCCGGTGTTTCCGAGAATTTTGCAATTCCCATTTGTTCGAAAAACACAAAAATAAATATAAACTTTTTTTTTCACGTTGAATTCATCGTTCTCGGATAATCGAAGCTTTCGATAATCCCACGACTGAAATTACCGAGTTGACGACGTTTTCGCGCACAATTTGTGGCGATTCGATATAAATTGTTCTCGTCCTTGACACGTTTCGTCGACGATTTTTTTTTTCCTTCCTTTTTCCCCGTGAATGATCTCATGGATCGAGAGTCATCGAGCTCGCCGTTGTGTTCGGATGAGAATTATAATTCAAACGCCAGGAAGATCGAGAGAGGCAACGATTTTTTTTTTCCGCTACGAGTATTCCTTTCTCGAGGATTATCCAACCCCACAATCGAGAGAGAGAAAAAGACAGAACTTTCGTATACTTCGTACTCCAAAGCTAAGGTATCGTACAGAAATAAATAGCATTTTTGATATTCAGGCTGGTAGATATTAAAAATTACGTTACAGTAAAATTAGGATAAAACTAATTATTTATAATAAAGTGAATAATATTAGTAATGATAGAGATAATAATAAAAATAATAATAAATAATAATAAAGAATTGCGAAAGAAATGTAAATAATAATAATAATAATAATAATAATAATAATGTATTCATGATTATAAAATATTTGCTACTTGGCTGAGAGAGAATTTTCTTTTATTTCGTACTTTAAGGATAAATCATCGTACAGAAATAAATAGCATTTTCAAAATTAAAACATTTCAAATACATAAAAAATGACATTACAGTTAAATTGGAATAACATTAATTGAAAATAATTAACCTAATAATATCAGTAGTGGCAGTGATAGTACAAGGAAAAATGATAAAAATAGTATTAATTATAAAATAGTAATGAAGGCACAATATATTAATAATTACGATGTATTTGTCTCATCTGTATCGGGAGAAAGATAGAGAGAGAGAGAGAAAGATTCGAAGATGTTTCATTCCCACTTTCGTCAGTATCTCGTCTTTCCCAATACCCCATTTGAATTTCTACATTCTCGCAGAAGCGACGATGAAAAAAAAAAGTGAGTTACAGTCCCTGCGGAGAAATTCCTGAATTACCAATCGCGTGGGACGGAGGAAATTTCATTCCGGTCTCGAGAGTATAACGCAAGACGATTTTCATACTGACGAAGAACGAATATTTTCAAACGTCAAAAAAAAATTTTTTTTTTTTGAGAGAGTTGAAATGGAAACGTACAAGTATGGTAACGAATTTGACGAAATGTCTCTCACGAATCCAAAGCAGGGAAGACCTGAAAACGATTAGAAAAATGATCTTCCAGGATCGTCATATCCGATTTTTTTTTGGGACCGATTTTTTTGTTTGGTTATGGTAGTTTTATTCTTCATTGACATTAGCCGGGATGGAAAAGAATCATCCTCGGTGATAACGGATTGCGAGCACGTATGGGGGTTAAAAAAAAGTCGAGGATGATTTTCTAGAGGGATAACCCATTTCCAACGGTAGGATCGACGTCCTGTTAAAACAGAAAGGGAATAAGAGCTGATGGGATAGCGACGAGGTTGCCAGGTTGGAAGAAAAACGAGATCGAACGGATGAGATGAATTTTCCGAGCTAACGAGCCAAGGGATCGTCGAGGATCCCCTTTTCTTCTCCTAATAATCATAATTATCGTAGCACCAATGGAATCTACTGCTCTATTGATTCCTATGGCGTGAGAAAAATCCTCGGCAATTCGTCGACGATTCTCGATATTTTTATTCTCGACTTTTGTCCTCAGAATTGTTTTTCTATGTTAATTTTTTTACCGTTTGGCGTTGCCGATTTCTGTTAAATAATCATACTGATAACGATTAAAATTAAAAAAAAAATTCTCAACCGTACATTTTTTAAAAAAGTTAAAAAAGGATTCAAATATAAATATAAATTAAATATATATATATATAATATAAATAAAAAAGAATATAAATAATCGTATAGAAAAAATCGTGATAGATAAACGTAATAAAAAATCTATAAAAATTATATAAATTATATAAATTATATAAATTATATAAAATATTATCGAAAATAATTATATAAAAAATTATCGAAAAATTTGGATTCCAAAGCCTCGTTCACCACGGTGAAACAATTCGCCAATATTTATTCCTAGCGAATAAAAAAAAGATAATAATATCATTAGTCTCGAGACTTTGATGAAGAAAATGAACAATAATCGTTCTCGTCGTTTACATTAATGGTCGTTTAAAATCGTTCGTGCTCGAACTACCGTCCCCGTTAATGCCCAACGTTAGAGACCCCACGAATACCCTTTGAACGTTGTTTTACTCGTTTTTTTTTTCTTCACTTTATTTCTCATTGTCCGGGGTTCCTTCTCCTCTTCCTTTCGCTCGGTAGGCTCGAAGGAAGTGGGCGTTGTGAGCTCGACGTTTCGGGCACGTGTATATCTATATACGTATCTCGAATGTCTATATAGACATCGGAAGACGCGACTACAATGAAACAAGGCCCAAATTGTAGGAAGGGGGCATGACGAAAGGGACGAAAACGGGGAAGGGGGACATCGCGTATTCGGATGTCTGGGCCATGGCGAACAGTCAGGAAATAGGTCAGGGCCGATTCTCTTTGGGGCTCCCAGAATCGTTGTCGTTTCCTCTTTCTTCCGAGAGGGAAAACGCCACTGCGCGGGGGGTTGTGGAACTTCGCGGTTCTTCGCCGGGCCTCCCTTGGCCTCTCTTTCTCTTTGTATTTGTCCCGGGACATTGAATTTTGTGTACACCCAAATTTCACCATTGAACGGAAATTTCAAACGGTTGATCGTGGCATCCATCGAACCTGACATTTTTCACGTTCCCTTTTCTTTTTTTTTTTCTTTTTTTTTTCTTTGTTGCGTTTGCGGGTTTGTGTTCTTCGCTCGATGGAGATGCGAGGGAGCGAAGACGAAGGCGGATTGGGTCGAGCTCATTGAAAGTGATTGACCCGGATTCGTCTCGGGCTTCTCTCTCTCTCTCTCTCTCTCTCTCTCTCTTTCTCTTTTGCTCTCTACCTTTTCTTTGGATTCCATCCTCAACCGTTGCGACGATATTACGAAGAAAATTAATGAACGTTTCACTCGAGCGTGACTAAATTCAATTATCGCCTTAAAGTCGAGCAAAAAAGAGCCGTTTTCGAAAACATGAAAATCGCCTTCGAAAGGTATTCAAAGAGGAAGGAATTTCGGGATGTCGATAGAAGTGGTCTTTTGGAGAAACAACTGTTTTTTTATAAACTATTCGTCGCGATGAAAATTAGAAATTATATTACAATTGAGTGTTCTTTTTTTAAATTCTTACCGAGCAAAAAAAAGCCATTTGATAAAACATAAAAATCGTGCGAAAATCGACTTCGAAAGGAATTCAAAGAGGAAGGAATTTCGGGATGTCGATAGAAGCAGAAGTTGGATAAGCGACTGTTCTTTTTTTTTTATAAGCATTCGTCGTGATGAAGATTAGAAATTATATTAAAATGAAGAATTCTTTTTTTTTAATTCTTACCGAGCAAAAACATAAAAATAAAACATAAAAATCGCCTTCGAAAGGAATTCAAAGGGGAAAGAGTTTCGGGATGTCGATAAAAGTGGAATTTGGCGAAGCGACTGTTCCTTTTTTTTATAAGCATTCGTCCCGACGAAAATTTGAAATTATATAAAAGTTAAGTATTCTTTTTTTTCAAAATTTTTCTGCCGAAAATAATTATAATGACAATGGGGAGGGACAATTATAGTCGCACAAATGCCGGAAGTTATTCGTAACCGCAACGAAATATCTTCATCGTGCGAGGCAGCCACGGCACGAAGTAAATTTCCTGAGAAAACACGGCGGCGGGGACGGGGAACTCGACGAGGTGAAGAAACCAGTGGGGACTTTTACGAATACACGAGCAAAACCGCGACGTGTTGGGTCGTGGAGACGTGGAGCGGTTCCCATTTCTCTCTCTCTCTCTCTCCCTCTTCCTCTTTTCCTTTTACTTATTTTTCTTAATGGGCGGAACGATCTCGAAACAATGAACGTCGGCGTTGCGCATACGTAATAAAAATAAAATGAAAAAGGAAGAAAAATATACTACTGAGACATTCAGAAAAAAAAACGAGTAAAGAGGGACAAGAGGGAGTTCTTCCTTGTTAACCCCCTTGCCTCCACTTAAGCAGACGATCGTCAAAACGAAAAAAAAATCACGCATTTTTATCCTCCCCATATATTTTATTCCCCCACATCCCTCTCTACTTTTCGTTACGCGATTTCTCAAAATTGACTATTTTTTATCATCCGCGCATGCGCACGTCTCTTACTCTCAACATTTGGTGACGCAATAAAATATTTCGCCAATTTGAAAAAAAAAAACGTTTTTAAAGTTACGTTGAAAAAATTTGAATGATTATAATCGATAATACATTTTCTTTTATTTCGGCGAAATATTTTGACACTTTTTAGATTGGGTGTAATATTTTACCATTAAGAATATTCCTGAATGTCAAAAAGAGATTTTCTGTAAAAAATCATCCGAATTTTTTTGGTTTAAGTTTTTTTTTTCCACGAAATATTTTGACACTGTGACGGTTTTGATATCGAAATATTTCGTGGCACTAAAACGATTAGTCTCGTCGAAAAAAAATCAACGGAATTCCTTCGGCAAGACTTTTTTTTTCCACGAAATATTTGGACTTTTTTTTTTGTTAGAACGAAATCTTTTGCCATTAAGAAAATCAATGTAAAAATGTTTCGTGACTAATTTTGCGTTTGGATTTTTTTTTTCGTTTGGGTTTGTTTGGGTTTGCGTATGAACTTGATAAAATCGAAGGTTTTTTTGTTTGTTGAGTTTTGATTGGACGTTACGATCGTAAATGTGTGCCGAGTGCGAAGTACGAAAAACGAGACTCCGATGAAAAAGAATACGAACTGACAGTCGACTCTCGATTTCGTTGGCACGGCTGTGAGTAAGTGGGTCGCCAGCTTTTAACCGGCACAGTTGCCTGTATTCCCTCCCATCCCTCCTGCGCCTCTACGCTACGTGAAACGGCGAAAGATCGCGAGAAACCTGACGGGCACACCAGAATATCCGCGCGAGAAAGAGAAAGAGTGAGAGAGAGTGAGGAGGTAAAAGGAGAGGAAAGAGGAAAAAAGAGTGAGACACGGCTCGGCGCGTGGCTTCCGGTATCGAAATTTCCGGCTGTAGAAATCGAGAGTGCACAACGCAGAATGATAATAACGATATTATAGATATGCTGATATAATAATAATAGTAATAATAATGACTAACGTTTGCTCGCGGCTTTTATCGCGTGCTCGTCGGAACATCGGACTACGCGTATATTGGAAACGGATTTTAGGATCACCTTGTATTAACGGGTCACTAGATCAGGCATCAAAAAACGATTTGCAATTTCACACAAAGTTTGAGACGACTAATTCGAGATTTTACACCCACTTCGTTTTAAACTTGTCGTTTTTCAGTTTCCTTTCTCAAATTTCTTAAATTTCCTTTCTCAAATTTCTCAAATTTTTTCTCTCAAATTTCTCAAATTTCTCAAATTTTCTCTCAAATTTCTCAAATTTTCTCTCTCAAATTTCTCAAATTTTCTCTCTCAAATTTCACTCACAATTTTCTCTCTCAAATTTCTCAATTTTCAAAAATGTCGCAAATTTTTAACGATATTCGAATTTTTTATTAAATAATCCCCATTGAAAATTCAAATGTTTCGCTAAATAAAATTCTCTGAAATTTCGAAATTTTTGCTAAGTAATTTTGTAGTTAGAGACATATGAATTTAATACGATCGCTTGTGAAAGAACAGTTTCTGCAGATGTTAATGGTTGAAAAACAAATTTAACTAAATCACAGCAATTTATAAAAATATTATGTTCTGAAAATATTACATCCCAAAAAATATTGAATCCTAAAAATACAATATTCTAAAATCATTATACTTTGTGAACGTTTTATTTATTCAGGATCAAACAATTTATAAGACTAATTTTCAAATAAATAGTTAATTTATAAAGTCGGGAAAAATGAATTTCAACGGTGAATTGATCAGCGATCAAAATAAAATCCAATAAATATTGAATATTTAGGTAAATATCGATAACAACAAAATGATCAAAACATATTACATGGCAATAACATCGAATTTATCTCGGATTATTATCAAAAGTAAAAAATGATAATTTCAAAGTATTAATTGATTCTTAATTTACGTATTCGAAAGGCCAAACATGTGCGACATGATTTCCACGTAACCCAGTATTCCCCCATTTTAGAGAGCAAGTAATACCTCAAGCGAACGACTTTCAACGCAAACCCGCGACCTGCCGTACGCGATCGAAAAGTATGAGCTATTTATATAGAACAACAACCAAGTCTTGGAATATTCCCTGTCCGTACACTTGTTCCTTATCTATAACATATGCCGGAAAAATTTCCACTCGATTATTCGGTATTGATAGAATGCCATCCAAAAATCGATGTAACTAATGGCCGAATTCGCGCTCGTTAAAAATTCGATACGAACGTTCGATACAAACGTAACGAAAACACAAAGAGAAGAAAAAAAAAGCAGCTTTAGAAAAGAGCTTTCGCTCTTCTTTAATTCCATTTTTTCTTCAGGAAACTACGACATTTGAAATATGTTTTCACATAAAAAAAAATTTTTTGTTACATTAATATTTTTTATATATTTAAATTTATTTTTCAGTTCTATATTTACATAGTTTTTTATATGTCCAAACGAAGAAGAGAAGGATCGACGTTTCCACGTGTACAAATCGTACACATATGTATTTTATTTATTAAATATATATTTCTTTCATTTTTTAAAATTCAATATTTTTATTCGTACATTCATTGTTTACTTTGATTTAAATATTTTTCTCTATTTTTATATTTCTTTTCTATACATTTTTTTTCATTTATTTCGTTTTTAATTTACATCTTAGTATATATTTAAAAAATAATAAAACAAAACTCTTTATTTGATTAAACTATTTATTAAAATAAACTACTAAATTAAACTATTTATAAAAATATGAACTATCCTTTATATTTATTTTTACATTTATTTCTTTTTTATTTATATTTTTTTATATATTGAAAAAAAAAGATCGAAACGAGAAACGATGCTTCCACGTGCGATCGGTTGTATATTTGAGAGGCTGCTTAGTGGCCGATACTCGAAAGAGCACGAGCCTCGCGCGACACGTGTGATGTCACATAGAAAGAGAGAGCAGTTACCGTTACGCAATCATGAGCGACGGTGAGGACACGAACACGCGGTTCCCTCAGTGGAGTCACGCGCCTCGCTTCTTCTCCTCGCTTTTCTCCGGTCACAGGTGCAAACCCCGTGTACGCTTTTATACGTGTATTCACGTGGGAGAAGAAAATGTACGTAACCCTTCCTTGAGAAAGTTGCTCGCGAGGAAACGCTGACCTTACTTACTGATCGGCGTTACAATCGATTATTCAATTTTTTTTTATATTCTTTCTCTCTCTCTTTCTTTCTTTCATTTTATTCGTTCGTTTCTCATTTATAATCGAAAGGATATATGTTAATTTTTAATCTCGTCGATCTATTCGACGTCTGTTAGACCGACACTTTCACCAGCTTTCAAAATTCAAACCTTTCCTCATCGTTGCCATTTGACGAAACGAGATCTTGCCGAAAGAGGGGAGGCTTGTAATAAAATAAAATAATTATTTTTTTATTTTATTATAAAATATTAATAAATCAATATTTATGAAATAAAATTATTGTTATTCTATTTTATTATAAGAGTATAAATTTATATTATTTATAAAGAATTATTTTTGTTTTATTATTATTATACATGATTTTTTCTATTTTTTTTAGAATAATAAATTTCATGAAATTAGAAATAACTTTTTTTTTTTAATAACATTTTTATAAAATGTACATAAATGTTCGTAATCGAATATAATAATTCAAAATAAACAACTAAAATTATATGTTGCTGACTTTCGAGCTGAAGCTTGTTTACTTTTTATTTCATTTTTATTTAATAGAAACACAACAAAAATCGTAATCTGTAATTCGAAATATACGGTCCAATATGAATATATAATTATGAATTACGAATTTTTAATGCATTTCTAATAGAATATCAACACCATGTAAAAATCTATAACTTAATGGGAATCTAATAATCCTCCAATGTAATCCATCGATATAATCGTCTAAGAAAATATATAACCAAAATTCATCCGTAAATTCGTAATTCCAACGGAACCAATATTTCTCTCACTCCCGTTGAATTATTTCAACGAACGATAAATAGTCATTAACGAAAACTCCGAAAAATGAAAAAACGATATTTTTCAATTCGCGAATAAGTCGACTTTCGGGTGTCCGAGTTCACGCCGGAAATCCTAATTACCGTTGATTTCGCTTGATTTTCGGGACGATCCTATCGCGACGACAGTCAGATTCCGGTATTGGCCAAAACGTCGGACGCTCGAGTACTCGGCCAATTATAACGCGGTTGGAAATAGCGACGGGAAATTAAGCAACGTTATACCGGAAGTCGATCGCGAAGAGGTCAATTTCCCCGCGTCAGTCGGTTTTTCATCGTCGAATTTCTTAATGAAAAAAAAAAAAAAACAAAAAAAATCTCGTCCCGAGCGATGAAAAAAAAATGAAAAAAAA
>JAPYZJ010003091.1:0-17878 GCA_030522765.1 Ophioninae sp. B BG-2022a | reverse complement strand
ACTGGTGACATAATGATTTCTTAGTTAGTCTCAGAAATGCGCCAGACTCTTAGCTTTCATAATAATACAAAAAAAGTGGTACTTAATGGGGGAAAATTTTCGAAAATCAGTCTTCAAAGACAGCAAGGTGGAAAATTCTTAAAATTATGCAACTTATTTAAAAAAAAACATTCCTAAGGCTAATTTATGATTCATAACTTTCATCAAAGTTACGAAGCTGATTATTTTATGCATAAAAATGCAACTCATAAGAATTTAGTTACAAAAAAAAAGACTCTGAAAAGTCTCTTGTTTTTTCTTTTAGAATTTTTTTGAACTGGTCATGTCGAAAATCCTAAAAAAATCGAAAAAAAATCATAACTCCTAAACTATCAAAAATTGCATAACATACATGGGGGTGTTTTGGATACCCCACGACATGCCGGATCGAAATTTTTTTTATGACGTCAATTAACCGGCCACCCTGTATATGTTTATATTTATATAATTTTATAGATATTTAATTGTTTAATATATATATATATAGATTGATAGTAATAATATATATTCAATAATAATAACGATTATTCTTTATAATTAATAATCAAAATTATAATTGATTAAGTGGAGAAACGAATGAAAAAATTGACTCGGTAATATCGAGAATTCTCCGCTTGGTGGTGATTTATATCGTTCGTGCGACATTTTTAATTTATAAATTGAAGTAACGGGCTTTTCATGGGTTCCATAAAAACAACTCCTAACATTCCGTCCCGAAATCGCCACAATGAAAATTTGGAGGCAACGAATGCCTTTTTTTTTAATTTTTCTTTTTTATTACTACAAACAATTAAATTTTTTTCAGCCCGATCCTTGTGACTCAAATCTGCGTAAGGAAATTTATAAATTACGAAAACAAAATCATTTTTGTTGCATAAAAACGATAATGATGTTTTATTTGAAAGATATTTAAAAAATGATAATAAAATAAATGTAGTGAAAAAAAATGCTGAAGAACGAAATATATTTTTGAAAATCCGCTGTTTCGCTCCGTACAAAATGGCACGTGAAGAGAGAAGAGAGAAAGAAAGGAAAGAAAAATCACTCGGTTCGGATTATTCGGAAAATGGAAGCTCCGCTTGGCGCATCCTCTCCCTCAATGGGTGGAGAAAAATAGCGGAAGCGCGTATCTCGCAGCACTCATCATATTGCACGCTGCTGCGTATAAAAGTGCACACATGCAAGTAAGTGCATCCACCCGCGCATCGACTCTGACTACAGTATACAGTCGGGCATTTTTTCTTTTTCACGCTGCTTTTGCTTTTTTCGAAATTACTCTCGAAACGAGAGTAAAAAGAAAATTCTGAGTGGATCAATTTCATTCGACAGCACGTTTCAAGGATAAATAACTTTTTTGTTATGAATTAACGTTCGCTAATAATGGTAATTTAACTTTTATGTTATAATAAAAGTAATAAATAATTTTGTTTCAAGGATAAATAACTGTTTGATTTTGTTATGAATTAACGTTTGCTAATAATGGTAATTTAACTTTTATTTGATAATAAATAATTTTGTTCGCTAATAAATCATTGTGTTTGGTAATAATTTAATTCGCTAATAAATAAACAAAATTTGTTCGCTAATAATGGAAAGTTATTTTTCATTTTCTAATTAAATTAATAAATAATTTTCTTCGTTACTAAACAATTCCGTTCGCTAATAAAAAAAATCCTCGAAGAACGCAGAAAAAAACAAAATGTTACAAAACAACAAGTTTGAAAAGTTGTTTTTTTTTACAATGAGGTTGCAGATCGCTGAACCAGTATCCCAGAAATTGGAAAGACTGAGAAAAATGATAAGATTAAAGTTCGCGATGTTGCGACGCAGCAAAAATGATTGTTTTTGAATTTCTCGTTTTTTTTTCACCGAAATCGTAAGTAAAATACCTCAATAATTATACAAATCTTTACTGTCATAACCCATAATGCAATCCAAAAAAAAAAAAATATTTCGCCAATGGATCTTAGGAAATAAAAAAAATAAGGGAAAAAATGTCATTGCTTCGCGACGCAACGAAAATGAATGTTTTCCAATTTCTCTATTTTTAGTTTTCACTGAAATCGTAAGTAAAATACCTCACCAACACAAATCTTTATTATCACAATCTCTACTTCAAACCTGAAAAAAAAAAATATTTCGCCAACGGATCTAAAGAAATAAAATAAATTCATTGTGTCGCAACGATGTGAACTTCAAGCCCATGAAAAATGATGGTCTTGAAAAGTTCGCATCGTTGCAATTCAATGAAATTTTTTTTCTCGTATTTTTATTTCCTTAACTCGATTATTTTCCGAAATATTTTTTTCAGATTTCAATTATATATTATCACTATAAAGATTCGAATAACTATTGAGGTATCTCGTTTACGATTTCGGTAAAAAAAAAAATAGAGAAATAGAAAAATATTTATTTTCGTTGCGTCGCAACGCTGCGAACTTCAATTTCATGAAAAATGAATTTTCGTTTTATCCCACAACTCCCCCCCCCCCCTAAATCCCAATTCCCCTAGCTTATTCCCGACACTCTCTCTCGTAATCCAAACTTCATTATTTCGCCACAATCGCGATACATTACATTATCCTAGGGGCAACGTGAGCATGTATCAATGCGGTGTGCAGTTTCTCCCATATTTCCAACTGCCAACTTATCATCGACTTTTTTTTATCCCCTCCCCTCCCCTCGCAACTCCGTCCACCATCGACTCCGATCCGCGAGAGTGGCCGGTGAAACGTTCTCTCTTTCACCCACGTGCTTATATAATTACATACGAGAGCATTGGGAAGACGGATCAAGTGAGGAGGGGAAGTTCGGGGTGGAGGGGGGGGGGCGTACCGGAGACCCGCACCAAAGTAGAAACCTTCTTACGGACAGGAAGGAGGGAAGGCGGTGAGGCACGAGGTTCACGCGCGTTTCAACGTAAGCCTGGTTACGTACGTATAATTCCTGCCCGATGGAAAAAGGAACAAAAATTGAAAAGTATAATAATCGTCGTTGGAAATATGACTTTTTATCGGTTCGTTTGGATTTGTCGTTATTCTTGTTATTCAAGAGTTTTTATATGACCTTGAATATCGCATGGTTGAAATGGGAAAAAATCGTAAAAAAAAATGTTTTTTTTTTCTTCGCCCATTTTTATTATCGTAGAAGGGAACGTTTTTTAAATTTTGTATTTTTTGTTTGGGTTTGTTTATGAGCGACGAAAAAAATTAGATATGTTACACTTTTTTTTTCGTCTTTGAATTTGTTTCGATTTTTTAATAATTTAATTTCAATGTTTCATTGTTCACTTTGTATTTTGTTTTTTATTAATTTAATATCAATTTTTTTTTTGCTTCCATCTTCTTTAGCTTTAAATTTTGCAATTTTATTTGCCTTCCATTTTGTTTGCCTATTTTTATTATTTTACGAAATTTTTTTCAGATATACCCAACAGATCCGTCTCTGGTGAGTGAGGAAAAAACAATCGCGTATTCGTAATGATAATGTGCCAAAGTAAATTTGTACGGTTGAAAAATATTCTCGTTGGATTCCTGTCACGAAAATTTCAAAGGCGTATTTTTGTAATTATTGAACAGAAGCAAACGTAACAAAAAAAGCCAGAAATTGTTTATTTTTATTTTCAATTGCCTCATTTTCTTTATTTACAAAAACATTTGGAGCATCCTCGTAATCGATTGTATTTTAATAAAGACACTTCATAGTTCGAAAATAAATATTCCGGTCATAAAAATTCAGGAATTTTTTTGACTCAGAAATTCGTAATACAATTTTAAAATACAAAACCGTTTCGACTCGAGCGAATATTTTTCCATTTAAATTTCACGGAAAAGAATTTTAACCTCTGGATTGGTGTGTTTTATTGTTTGTTTTTTTTTTCTCCTTTTTTTTCGACTACCGAATTCTCGGAGGGAATTTAAACTCTCCAATATTTATCGTTCGCGTCAGAGCCGAATTTCGACTGATATTCGTAGAAACGCGTTTCATTCGGGCTTGTCACTCGCTACGGTCACTCATTTTGAAAATCCCACGAGAATATATATATATATATGTGTGTGTGTGTGTAGGTGTACACGCCAAAGTGTAGCCTATTGTAGACACTTCGCGTCAAAACTGCAACGCCCGCGAAAATAAAACTGCAATGCTCGAGAGTGAGAGAGAGAGAGCTTGGTGTTGCGCGTTCCTCGTAAATCTCGATCACGCGGACGTACTTTTTCAAAATTAAAAAACAATGGATACAAAACAAAAAACATCATGGATATGGAAGAAAACAAATTCTCCGCTGAATTACTATTTCGATTACGTCATTTTTTAAATTCCAATTACAAATAAATATTTAAAGAATAATGAAAATGAAAAAAAAAAACATTTTTCTTAAACCTCAGAAAACAAAGCAAAGAAATTAACAGAAATATAAACTTAAACAAAAAATAAACAAAAGAAATCATACAAAATACAAACCTAAGTGAAAAGAAACCAAACAAAACATATAAATAAATAAATATTTTTCGTTGGATAATAATGAAAATGGGTCAACAAAAAAAAATGTATTATCCAAAAATCTTTTAGAATAATTAAATCGTTAACTACTGGAGCATCATTAATTATCGTTGAAATTATCCCAGTATTCCATTTCTCTGTCTCTCTCTCTCTCTCTCTCTCCCAATTCATCTCCGTTTTGTTCTTATCGTGTCGTACTACAGTATGATTTATTAATTTAATTAACGATTCTCGCAGTCCCGAGTTTTCGGAGCAATGAAACAAGACAAAGCTCGAAGGACGAATCACCGCAAAACGTTTTCGCGCAGCCTTACGAATAATATCCAAGGAAGATAGTCGATCATTTTCGCGGAGTCTTAAAGTTTCGTAAAGTTCCATCAAGAACCGTCATTCCTCAGGATTTTCAAGAATTTCAACCATTCTTTATAACCCATTCTGTAATATTTCAAAAGTATACGTATAACGTAGAAGATCCACACACACAGCTCGCAAATTTTCAAAACCACTTTTCTCGAAGAAATTTACATTTCTTCGATCAAACCGAGCACCAGGCGTTGTATAATTGACAGACGCAGAGCCTGGTTCTCTTATTTAACCTTCAAAATGTTTCATCTCGAAGAAATTTCCATCTCCAATCTGATCTGGAGAAAAAGGTTTACTCTATCGTTTAATATGCGTTTAATATTTAAAATGGCCGATAATATCGTCATAACGTTAGATACCACCCAACAAAACAAACAAAACCCAAATAAAAAATCATCGGCAATGTCATGAACTCCCGGAAAAAATGGACTCGAAGTTTTCATCGTTGCAACGCAACGACATTTCTTTTCTTATATTTTTATTTCATCAGTGTCATTATTTTAGAAAAAAAAATTTCGAGCTTGTTTTCTAGATTGTCTGAATAAAAATTCAACAAATTATTGAGGTGTTTGGGTTACGATTTCTGTAGGAAAAAAAAACAGACGAATGGAAAAATAATCATTTTCGATGCATCGCAACATTGCAAACTTTAATTTCGTCGGAAAATGGACTTGAAGTTTGCATCGTTGCAACGCAACATTCCTTATATTTTTATTTCATCAGTGCCAATATTAAAAAAAAAAAAATTGTCCGAGTTTGTGTTCTAGATTTTCTGAATGAAAATTCAACAAATAATTGAGGAGTTTGGGTTACGCTTTCCGTGAAGAAAAAAACCAGACTGGAAAAATAATCATTTTCGTTTTCAAAAAAATAATAACTTTTCTTTGTAACGTTGCGAACTTCAATTTCGTCAAAAAATATAAAAAAGTCATCTCGTTTTCTGAAGTAATCTCGTACATGTCACGTGACACGCGTTTCCCCTGGGTCTCAAAATTCCCTACAATTTCCCCTCAAGGTCCTCGTGTAAATTTGTTTCAATTATTTTTAATTTTAATTTAATTTTTTTTAATTAAACATTTTTTATTTTATTTTTAAATGTTTAAAACTTCTAAATTTTTATTCAATTTAATTTCATTTTTTTAAATTTAATTTTTTTTTCTACGATCGAGATTCCAACGCAGGAGGAGGACGAAGAAAATGGTGTATATCCGGACAGTCGATTCTCGCATTTTTCGTCGTCGATTGCTCGCTTTAACGCTGTCGTCATTGCCGTATAAAAATGTACCGGCAATCACATCGCCTCACTTTGCCCTCTTCCCTCCGCGCCTCTTTTCCTCAACCCTCAACGTCCCTCCGTCTTCGCATCTCCCCCGCGCTTTTTCTATAGTTGACCTTGACGTCGAAGAAAAATCGCGTGAGCTATCGAGGCTAGACCCTCTCAAAGTGCCGACTCGACTTGTTGCGTTCTCTTTTTTTCTTCTCTTTACAACCCCCATCGCCCCCACCCCTCACCTCGCACATTCGCCATCGCAAAAGTCAATGAGAATCGCGCCTCGTTCCTTGACCCTGCTTTCGGTCAGTAACGCTCCCGACTCAACCTCGAAATAATGCGAAAGACAAAATTTACGGAAGAGCGCGGGGGGGGGGGGGCAATTAAATTTGTACTCTGAAGTACAACCTTCCTGAGATAGCATACTGGTGTTAATTATCGATAAATAAGCGCGATTTCTAGTTAAATGCAAAGTTCGTTTGGGTTTGTTTGGGTTAATATTAACAATGATAACATTGAACGATAAATGGTAGCAATATTGGTAATTAATCGGAACATTGATTTCAATTCGACGAGATTTCATTTATTTCCATTCGAAGATGGAAATTAGACGTTAGACGATTTTTTTTTTTGTTCGTTTATCTGGAAATTTGAGATTCGATTGTCAAATGACAAACATTTGGGGAAAAATGGAGAAACACCGAAAATAAATCGTTTATTTTTTCGTCTAAATGAAAATTAAAGTGAAGAGGAAAATTTAATTCTTTTTTTTTTTCCTATATTTAATTGTAATTTCTTTTATTCTTTTTTTAAATTTAAATTTCATTTCTTTAATTTGTTTTCTTTAAATTTCATTTCATTTCTTTTCTTCTTTCAAATTTCATTTCTTGTTCATATAAATCGTTACGAAAAGACCATTCAATAATTGCCTAACGTTTTATTTCTGGAATTGACAAATCTGAAATTCAGTGAAAAAGATCGTGAAAAAACGTGAAAAAAAGCAAAAACAGAAGATCTCGTGATAAAAAAATTCGTAAAAATGATAAAAATAAAGAAATATAAAATACACGAAAAGAAAATCCCTGACGTTGCGAGTTTCAAGCTCGTTAAAATATGCCAACTTCTATTTATAACATTATAAATTATTAATTCAAAAAATAATGCGTTTCGGCATGGAAATAAGTCGTTCTTAAGGGATTGGAAAGCGTTTCGACAAAAATTTCGAGATCGACGCGAAGGGACTTAAAGCTGGCGGAGGACCGAGAAATTCGAACGTGCGTCCTCGAGTGCAGCTGCTCGTCCTGGGAGCGAAAATAAGAGAAAGAATCAAGGAGAGAGAGAGCAAAAGAGAGACCAGCAAAAAAAAATGAATGAACAGCGAGACGAGGGACCCCCGTCTGGTCGGGTCCGTTGGCTTGCTTGTGGCCCTTTTTGCTCTCGGCACACACAACAATCGACCCGACCACAAGACTCTTCGCGTTTTACGCGACCGGCAAAAGTACTATAATTCGTAACGACCGTTGGATATAACTCAAACAGGGGAAGGGACACAGTATGAGGGAAGATAGTCATCCCGGTACAATTTCGTTCGAGGTTCGCGCAACCATTTTTACGTGGCTGAAATGCGTAAAAACGGGGGGGGGGGTATTTCCAAGGTCATAGTCGAAATTTTCAGATCAATTCAATTTTGAAGAACTCAATTCAATGCAATTACGAAAAATTCAATTTAATAAAATTACAAAAATCAATTCATTTCAATTGCAAAAAAATCAATTCATTTCAATTGCAAAAAATTCAATTCATTTCAATGAAAACCATTTAATTCAATGCAATTAAAAAAAGAGTAAACTTCTATTCTGTCGATTTGTTTTTTTTTTTTTCATTATTTCAGAAAATCCTTTTTTTGTTTCGTGCATATTTATAAAATTGTGTGGTTTTTTTGAATATTTATGAGGAGAAAAAAAGCAAATAGAAATGCAATTTTCAGAAGATCAATTCAAAGCAATTTTTAAAAAATCGAAGCACTTTGAAAAATGAAGTCATTTAAAAAAAATTCAATTTAATGCAATTTGAAAAAATCCATTCAATTCAATTATCACAAATTAAATTCAAGGCAATTAAAAAAATTCAATTCAATGTAATTTTAAAAAAATAACCTTCCATTATGTCGATTTGTTTTTTTTCCGCTATTTCAGAAAATCCTTTTTTGTTGCATGCATATTGATGAAATTCTGTGTTTTTTTACAATATTTATCAGGCGAAAAAAAGGAAATAGAAACGGAATTTTCTAATTTTTCCGACGCAGCCTCCGATATCGCCACGTTTTGTCCGCCATCCATATTCGATCGGTTTCACGAAACGAAAGCACGTGTAACCGTCATTAAATTTTAGTAACGAAAGTAGATTCGAATATTTGAATAACGATTTTTCGTTCCAAGCCCGAGCACACCTGTTCGGACATACAGACAACAATAACAATATTCACAAAATAATGTAACGATACATTATTTTTTAATAACAAATTTACCGTATCATTAAATATTATTATATTATTATCAACCATCATAGTATAAAAATATAATATTCTATAACATCCTGATAAAATACTTTATAAAATAATACGATAATACGAAAAGAAAAAAAAATGAAAAAACAAACAAATAATATTATAAATCGTTACGTAATGTAAAAATATCTAATATACTGATATATTATTATACAAAGGTATAATGTCAAATAACAATACGAGGATACCACGAACAAAAAAACGTAAAAAGAAGACGCCAACGATACGCCATGTTTTCTCCGAAACCTCGGACGCATCGACCTCGAAGCGTGCCTCGGAGATAGAGCACGTGGTTCAACAAAGAACGAGAGCCGGCGGCGAACGGCGAGAGAGGGCGTTGGGGATGGAAGAAAAATGACAGGAGTAGCGATAGGGTCGAAAAAACAAAAAAAAAAGTAGAGAGAGCAAGAGAGTATCAGTAGCAGCTTTGGTAGAGATAGAAAAAAAAAAAAGAAAAACGTGACTCACCGTACGTATACGAGAATAATCCGCAGTAGCTCGCAAAAATTTTCCTTCAAACTCGTCGTTCAACGTGGCACATGTCGGCACAAAGAGACTACGCGGTCGCGTCTTTCGCCTTCTATCTCTCTCGCTCTCGGATCGTACGGGAAGACAGGCAGCGCGCGTGCGGGGGAACCGCGAAACTCGCCGGTCACTCGTGAAAAGTCACAAAGGAACGCGAACCAGTCAACTTCCGTTTTTCGTCGCGGTCTCCTAACGCCACGAGAAAATCCACAATTCGTATTTCAACAAACTTTTTCGTCCTCGCGATCGTTCTCTTTCGAGGTTATGTCGCCGGGGTTCTCTGACGATACGTAAAAGAAACGAAAAAAAAAAGAAATCACAATCGCATCACAAAACACACGCGAGCACGAGGAGGCGATTGTTGAAACGAATTCAAGACCGAAACGATAACTCTCGTGTCAACGGCTCGGCCGGAAACGAATTCGACAGGGGAAACAATCGAAAACCGCAAATTTATCGGAAACGAGGATTTCTCGTTAATGGCGTAGGGTAAGAAGAGGGAATTAGACGCGAAGTCTATATTTCTGGCGAGAAGTGAAAAATAAAGCGGGTAAAGATTCTCGAGGGTTTAGCACGATGGCGAAGCGAAGAAACGAAAAAAAAACGGCCGTGCTCTGTGTCTCGGGCTTTCTTCCTTTGTTCGGCTCGGGCCGTTGCCGCTCGACCACAACTCTCCCTCTTTCTATCCTCCGCTCTTTTCGGTAGCAAGGTTTTCGAGCAACAAAATGGACGAAATATTTTCACCGTTTGTTTTTTTCTCTCCGCTCGATATCAAACAGTTTCTTTATATTTTTTTTCGCTTATATTTTGTTTACCTTCGCAAGCGCACTCCCCGCGGTCGTTCTCGTTAAATTCCCGTCTCGGACACTGACGCGATATATCCTTCCCTCACTTTCTCTCTCTCGTTCTTTCTCTTGTTTCAACACCCGTTTCACGTTCGCTCTCGTTCGCGCACTTGACGTCACGCTCGTGCGAACAGTCGCGCGGTCTGTTGGTAACTGAATAGTGCGCGCGTCCGGCGTCCCTCGAGTCTCCCGACGCGCACGCCGGTTCGCACACCCGTGATAGTGGGGGTAAAGCCGGGAGAGGCGCTTCGCTTCGGTTACCTATCTCTCTCGCTTTCGCACTAGCATCGCTCTCCCTTTCGCGTTTACATCGTTCTCCTTCTTTCCCTCTCTCTCTTTCTCACACACATTTGCGTATATTTCGCTTTAGTGGGCGCTGCATTTTTTCTCTCTCTCGATCTTTTCGCTTCTTCCGTTCGTTTTCTTTCACTTTCTCACTCTCCCTTCTTCGAAGCTTTTTCTCGCTCTTTCTCGTTCGCAGTTCGTACGGAGCGAAGCGTGGCGCTGCTGCTGCTGCTGCTCTCGGGCCGTGCTCGAAACCGCCGCGCGCACAAGCGTTATTACGACCGTTGGCTGTTCTCGCTGGCCTAGCCTCGTCGCTTCCCCGGACCCCCCCGGACCCCTTCCACTCTTCTCTTCGCCCTTCCTGACTTCCCGTGTCCTCTACGGACCCCGCGCTTATACACAACGTTCCAAACCATACGGTTTTACCCATCGCGTACCAAAGTCTTCGTACGTACTTTTCCGGCCGTTTCTCTTGTGTCTGTGCGTGTGCGTGGGTGTGCTAGGTTGGCTAGGTAAACGCGGAAAACGAATCCGACGGAAGCGATAATCCAAACGGCTAAATCCTGGACCTAGCACCAATCGTAACTCTCTCTTTCGTTTCACTTTCGTCGCGAACTCTATTTCCACAAGCTCTTTCTCTTTGCCCCTCTTGCTAACCCTTTCGTACTTCGTCGTTGCGCTATTGCACTTTTGTCAAGATTTTGACGTTCCACTCATTTTTATTATGGTGTTTCGGGCTCTGGGTGCTATTGTTTTTTCTTGGGTTAAAGTCGAATCTGAATTTGGCTTCAGGGTTGGGTGAAACTTTTTTTTTTCTAGGGGTAGATAACGCGATTTATTTTTCGAAAATGTATGACCGTTTTTCGCGAAGCTAGTAAAAGAATGAATTTTTCTTTTTTTTTTTTCCCAAAAAGGAATTCACTTGTAACATTTTCAAAACAGAATTCTTCTTCTACTTTTCCAAAAAAGTCATTTTTCTTCAACTTTTTCATAAAAAAATACGAATTTATTAATCTACTTTTCAAATATCTTTTTTTTTCTTTCATTTTTTCATTTTACGATTTTTTGTACTTTTTCAAATATACTTTGATTTTTTCCTAATTTTGGTATTTTTGTAGTTCTCAATTTTTCGTAATTTCTGAACATTTTGTAGTTTCCATAGTTTTGATTTATTTTCTTTTTTGCTTTCCCCAATATCAACCCTGACGTCGAATCAGCATTCTTGTAAAAACGTTGGCCGTTTGGAGTCCAAGTGTTGCACCGTCCCTTACCCTTGGGGCCAGCCCTAACCTGGTCGACGTTTCGGGGCTTCTCCTATTCCACGGTACAGTGCGCAAGCCTCGAGCGTGCCCAAGTTCGCAAAGGGTCTCCTGCGCGCCTTCCCTGCCTTCCTCTTGGCCGCCAAAAAAAAAAACCGTACCTGAGCCATAGGCGTCGCCGTTGAAATGCTCCGAACGATTTCACTTTTTTTTTTCGCTTCCCTCTCTCATTCCTCTCTCACCTTCGTTGAGCCGCGATGCGAATGGAAAAAATTCGGGAGAAACTGATTTTTCAATTTATTCGTATCCGCACGCAGAGTTTTGTCCTCGGAACGAAAAAAAAGAAAAAAAAACTAAGAAAGAGAATCGTTCGACCTCGTGCAAAGATAGATAAATCTTCGACGTCGATTTGCACGAATTTTCACACTGAGCCCAAACAGAGCGTGAAATCGGTGGAAAGCGTCTTTATTTCGTTTTTTTTTTTGTACGCGATCGAAGAATATTCGCCCTTCGAACCTTCGGTAGGGCTCGACTTTTTGTCGTGGTTTTTTCTCTTTTCAAAATGATGCTAGTTTTTTTTTAATACGATTTTTGACGAACCTCGTTTTCACTAGAATTCTCTTCTTTTTTTGAATGCTATTGAAAAATGCAGGGGCAGGGAAGGGAGCGAAAAAACACTATTTTGAGGGCAATTTCACACGAGAGAAAATTGAAGCTTCCTCCGTAATCGAAATGCTTTTGAGATAGAATTCACGAATATACGTTTTGAGAAAATCAATATTGTGTTTTATTTCGTATTTTTTGAAGAAGAAAAATTTAAAAAAGTGATTAAATTCAAAAACGTTTTCGTAACGAAAATGGGGATAGTTATATGAATAATAGTAGTAAGACAAATAATAAGTTTTGTTTAGATAGTTTGCATTTGTATTCATAAGAATTATTTTCTGCATTTACAATATAGTATGTTTCAAAAAAACATGTTTCAAAACAATTGTTTTCACTAAATAAAGTTTTTATTTTCATTCAATTTCCATTTCCATGATTTTATTCGAATAAATTGTTTCAATTTATTGACTAATTTTATTAAATAAATTTGTCATAAAATAGAATAATTTTTAATAAATTATCTAAATTTTTAATAGCTAAAATTAGGTTCAAATAATATCTAATTGTAACCTAAATAATACCAAATCAATACTAAATTCAAATCAAATAATTATTTTTCATAATTTTACGAAATGTTTAATAGTTAATGCAAAAATTAAATAATATTAAACTTTGACCTTCCACACGTTCAAGGACTTTCGAGTGAATTATTAATTCGAAATTGTTCGATTAATTAAATACGAGCATTTACACAATTTTATTACGTTTGACAATATACGAAGATCGATTTTATTCCTCCCCCCCCCCCCTTTCATCATTTGTAAATTGTATTAATCTTAAAAACTGTTATTACTCGCGTTTACCACATGTTGTTTCGAGGCGTTGGGTCGCCGGAGATAGAACCAGAAAAGCCACGGAAATTTACGAGTGGCCAGTAAGCTGGATGGGACGTGGCCACTTCCGAGAGACCCTTAGGTAGCCTTTGCCCATAAGGGCAAAGGCTTCGAGCCCTTCTACCGCCCCCCCCCCCCTCCCTCCCTCAATCCTACATCTCCGCGAATTACGAAATGAAATATATATACGAAAAACGAAAAGGGATCGATCTCTTCTGACCATTCCATAAATTCTTGGCTGTTCAGGAATAACGAAGGGCGAGTTTTAGGGTCACCTGAATGTAAGGGAGACCCAAAGAGACAATATTCAGCTGTAACAAAAGCGAATATTAAATCCCAAAATTCAATCTGATTCCCTCTTCTCGGAGATCCCTTGAAATAAAAGTTCGCTTTTAGGGTCTCTTGGTATAACAAAGGAAGGGGAAAATAAATTTTTCAAAAAGTTCGAAATTGAGGGGTCAACCTAATGTGCAAAAAAAAATGTTGATGAAAAAACCTAATGTGCATTTTACATCGAAAAAATTTCAATAAATAATAATACTATTGAAACCGAAAATTAAAATGCATTTTTCTTCGTTCAGATAAACCGGATGGTCAACATCGACGGTCCATCATAAGATTATTTATTGATTTTTCTAAATAATACTTTTTTCAATTTTGAGTATTTTAATTATTTATGAAACAAATTATGCATATTCTTTTATTGTTAATTAATTATTCTAACTGATGTTCAACGTTAATTGATTAATACTAATTATTATATTTGTGAAATTTGGCACACAATTTTGGAAATTTATTTTGTATTATTAACGTTTATTATTATTGTTGTGTTTATCGTTCGTTAATTATTATTCAGATTCATGATTATATTTGTGAAATTTGGTACACAAATTTTGCCGAATCTCAAAAATAAAAAAAAATGGAACCATAAATTTCCAAAAATTAGGATCGATGCAATTACGATTAATAAATGAATTAAATGTTTCCTTGCTTGTTGAGAATACTTGTTCTGTAAAAAAATCAACGTTTCGAAATAGCTCTGATTTTGGGGTCTCCACAGTAGCCTAAGCTCTCAACAATTATTGTCCCTTCGACCCTGCGCAACCAAAAAGGGCTGGTACCTGCAACGCACGCGTTTTTCCGTCGTCCTCTCATTCTTCGAGTCCTTTCCATCAACATGTCCCTCTGTGGACGAACGTGTTTGTACTCTCCCTTAACCTAGCAATCGACCAAGCTTGCGGACCATCTCTTGCTTTTCCCGTCGATTGAAAATGCCCCGCAGGCTTAACGCGTTACAAGACCAGAGAATAAAAAGGAAAAAAGCCTCAGAGGGATGGCGAGAGGGAGAAAACGAGACAAAGAGAGAAAAAGATGGACAACGATGATGACGTGTATTTATTATGGCCTAGTTAGAAACTTTGGACCAGCATACAACAAAGCTTTCAAAATTTTATAACTAACAAACATCAAAGTAAAAAAAAATGAAGAAAGTAAAAAAAATAAAAATGATAACAGTAAACAAAAAATATAAATGATGAAAGAGGGAAAAATGATAATAATGATAGTAGTACCAAAGTCTACCAGCTGATAAAAAATTATTTATTGATTTATTTATTTATAGAAAATCAGCCATTTATCAGATGATGAGAAAATTATTTATTGATTATGTATATGAAGATTATATACATTTTTTTTTTTCTACGAAGTTACAACGGGTCTGGTCTTATTAGGAACTGAATCTGTATGGTCTGAATAAGACCCAAAAGACGCTTTAAAAAAAAAAAGCTTACAGCTAATTATGAGCATGGTTTCCTGAACCAAAATTATTATTAATACGTTAAATATTCAATAAATGCTTAAATAAATATTCTTATTTTATTTCAAGACTTAGTTTATTTTTAGTTCTTATAAACAAATAAGGTGAGCCTTACATGGGGCAGGTACCTTATGTAGTGCTGTATTGTGATAACACAGCTGTTACTAATTCGTACTTGTCAGTTACGGACCTAAATCGTTAAGGCTACAGCTCAATTCCAAACTTGCTTATAAACTCGTATTAAATTAAAGTTTCCAACGGAAGTTCGAAAAATTGAGTTTTCTCATTATTCTATAATTAGCAATCAAATTGTCAATTGGAAAAACAAAGATTAACATGATAGAGGTATTACCATTGAGCAATATTAGGAATTAGGCACTGATCGTCATCTGAAATGTTGGAGAGTATAAGATATATACTGTAATTCACTTCTACGTTATTCTCACTTATACGTTACGTTACGTATAACTGAAGTTTCACTCTATTAATTTATCAGCTGATAGAAAATCAGGTATTAATTTATCAGCTGATAGAAAATCAGGTATTAATTTATCAACTGATAGAAAATCAGACGTTGATCTATCAGCTAATAAAAAATCGGTGATTAATCTTTGAGCTTATAGAAAATACTATGAAACTCTAATGGAATCACCGTGGTCCAATTGTTGACTGGCTGGGGATGGGTAGGAAACCCGAACTTCGATTGACCAGAAGGCTCAAAATTCCGAATTGGAATTTACCAAAATTACAAATTTCATAAATTTTCCGCTTTGTTTGGGTTTGTTTAAAATCAAGGGTTTAAAATCAAACTAACGAATCCAAACAAACCCAAACAAATTTCGTAAACCTTTACGAAATTTTTAGTTTCGAACTGTTAAAATTCGGAATTTTGAGCCATCTGGTCACTCGAAGTTCGGGTTTCCTACTCCACCCCGACTGGTCACGTCTTTTGTTTCATCTTATCCCACGTATTCTATTCGCCCCGAGTCCCCATACAATGGGCATAGGCAAAGAGCAGCGCGGAGTGAAATAATCGGGAAAAAAAAATTGCGTCGACCGAAGTATGGAAAAAGCGTTCTCTTTGTGTGCGATCTCTCGATGGGTCATTGAACGGGAAGCTTTATACACGGCGTTAGGGAATTTTAAAGAGTACCGTAAAAGCGGGAGAGCTGCGTGGAGGTGACGAGAGGGATGAAGACGAAAAGCGAAGAAAAGCAACGAGGGATGTACGCTCGCGACTAGTCGGTCGTCATGGTATCGGAACGACGACGAGAAGCGAGGGACTCCTCGTTTTGTCCACCCTGGCAAGGGTGCGGATTGAGAAGCTTCGAGAACTCGCAGCCACCGTTCATTCCACGCCAGCTTTCCTACCAGGCACTTTATCCTCTTTCTTTCTCTCTTCCTCCCTCTCTTTCTCTTTTCCTCTTTCCCTAGCTCTTATTATTTATCTTTTAATTCTTCATAAAACGAAATTCGTATCTTACGAATTTTAATGTTTACTTATTATTATTTAATTTTCAGCTTGAATCATATCTGATTTTCTGTCAGATGTTGGATCAATAGCTAGTTTGTCATTATCTGATAAATCAATGGCTAATTTTTAATTATCTGATAGTACAATGGCAGTTTTTTTATTGTTTGGCTGTTTTTTTTTTATTATTTTTAATTTCTAGTTACCTGATGTATCAGTGACTGACTTCTGGATACCTGATAAATCAATGGCTGATTTTTAATTAACTGATAGTTCAATAGCTGATTTTTTGTTTGGCTAAATTTTTATTACCTTTTTTTATTTTGAGTTACCTGATAGATCAGTGACCGATTTCTGGATACCTGATAAATCGGTGACTGATTTTTGATTACCTGATAGATCAATGCCTGTTTTCTTATCAGCTGATAGATTCATACCTGATTTTTTACCATCCAACAAATCAACAGCCGATTTTTTATTACCTAATAAATCAATGGCTCATCTAATATTTGATTACTTAATAAATCGAAAGATCAGCTGATTTATGGCCATTAATCAACGGGACATTCGTTGCCATCGTCAGACTCGTTTTCAGTAGTCCAACTGAATTCAGTACGAGGTGGACGTTTGTCGTCCTTGTGCTAACGGCGAAGGTCAAATTTGCGTTCACGTAACTCCGGACGTTAGAAAAGTGAGTGTTGCCACCATGGACAACGTGACCGGCCCAAAGGACGTTACGATAATGTAATACATGGTCGCGATCTCGTTCCCCGGGACTATCATGGTTCGGGCAAACTTTCCCCCTCGCCAAAGTTGAGCCACCGCTGTCGAAATTGTCAAACAACGCTTAAAACTAACCTCCACGAGAAGTTGAGTTTGCGCGAATTGAAACTCGATTATCCTGCGGTGTGTGTGTAAAACTTCTCTCCTGCTGGCAACGTTTAACAGGATCGCCAGGCTCGTCCATTCTTCCGGTTGTGCTGGCCTTGAGTGCTCTATCGGCAGAACACTTACCAGTCATTGAAGACTTCCACCTGGCCCCATACAAAACGTTGTTTTTCGTTCTAAGCAATCAAGTTTTTAATAATATTTAATTTAATTTCAATTTTTCATCATTTTTAACATTTTTACTTTTATAATAATTTTCTTTTATTTTTATAATTTTTTTTATAATACTTAATAATAATTCATAAAACTTATTATTAAATGTTAATAATTCTTATAATTTTAACAATTTTATTTCTGAAAAACGATTAATTGCTTTATCTAAACAATCAAGTTTTTAATAATATTTAATTTAATTGCAATTTTTAATCATTGTTATTTATAATAATTTTCTTTTCTAGAGAGTGAAAAACGCGGAAAATTTTCAAAATTTTTTTTCTCGCCTTCCATCCGAAATATAACAATAAATTTTTATCCAGAACATCGAGTAAATCG